>JARUHE010344861.1:0-10324 GCA_031471125.1 Archaeomysis grebnitzkii | reverse complement strand
TATATATGTATATATATATATACACACACAAATAAACACACACACATACACATACACATAGAAATATACATAATACACACACACACACACACACAACACACACTAGTTTTTTTGTTTAAAATTTATAAACCTGGTAATTTAAGTCTCCATATGAACAAACAAAATTGAGTTTTACTTTAATTATAAAACAAGAAAACTCGAAAATAATCTCTTGAAATAAATCAAAACTTAAACTATAATATAGAAGATAATTTATTTCGAAGTCAACTCAAGCGTAAACATAATTCCAAAGAATGATTTTAGTTTCATTGGGTTGTTAATACTAATTTTTAACCCTTTAACCTTGAGTATTTTTGTCATAGTACATTGAATTTAGTATTAAAAGTCACTATTATTGTCCTGTGGTTGATAGGTTAACTTAAATAATCAAAATCACTTCTTAGTTTCAAATTAATGGTTTTATATTTTGATTTAAGCAAACATATTTTGGGGATAAATTTGATCCATTAAGTAACATATTGTTTAAATGATACGAATATCATGAGATATCACACTGCAATGATGGTCTATTATTTGTTGGGTATGTTTTATTGATGTTTGCCAAATGGGTTTATCCTATATAAGGTTACTACCAGTATGTCCTTTGTTTATCGGGTGAATACTGGCATTTACTAGTTTATAAATTTTTATAATTTTATAATTTAACACATTAATACTTGAATAATGATTTCGATAAGCGCTAAGAACGTCACAATTACTATTGAAAACATCCCTTATTGTATGGATTTATTTCCACCTTTCATTGGGTTAACCCAGAATTGTTTTTCATGTTAGTCTGAATTTCTCTTTCTTGTTTCTCCTCAAAATAAATCATTTCTTATCTCAATTTTTATCTTTTCTTATCAGTTGAAGTTATTTATTTTATTTTATTTATTTCGTAAACATAGTAATCACATTTTGTATTGGCATATTAATTTTATTTTGTGTTTAATTAATTTTCTTGTTTAGTATTTAATCATAAAACAACATTAATTCTGAGAATTATAGTTATGTTAGTTTATTTAATGTTTTAAGTTCGTGTTAAATAGATTTAAAACAATATTCTGCAATAGTTCAATCATACAAGGAAGTCAAAGCAACATAGTATATGGTCAAATGTTGAAACATTCCCTAGTAGCATTTCGATGGCGAATAGCCGCTAATTCTTAGCTATTTCCCAAAGGGGCTAAGGGGAAGGGTTTTCCCTTAGCTAATAGATAGCTATTTAAAAAGGGGGTGAAGCTAAAGGGTTTACCCACAGTTATTAGCTAGCTAATAAAAAATTTTAGCTTTTTTTAACTTCGGTTTTAGCTTATAGTTTTTCCAAAAAAATTATCAAAATTTTATTCAATCAAAATTTTTATAAAGTTGAGTTGAAATCAAATTAAATAATAAAACAATAAAATAATAAAAATAAAATAAATAGTGTAGTTTTTACAGTAAAGATTTAAAAACTACTTTATGGAAATAGATGTTGACTTAAAAAAATACTCATGATAGCATTTGTCAAAATGCTCTTAATAAAAACTTTCGTTTCAACTGTAACTCTTCAAGCTAAAAACTTTACACTTTTGCTCAAAAATATTTAGAATTAAGAAATTCGTTTTTTTTTATCTAAAACTCGGTAAATCTTACTTTTCATAAAATACCTCAAGGGTTTCCCTTTGACCATTAGCTAGCTAATTTAAAAGGAAAAATAGCTGGCTAATTTTTAAAAAATTACCCTTGGCTAATAGCTAGGGAATATCCCATAATAGTTTTTTTTATTCACAACAAAACCTTTAGTAAACTTTTCTTTAACCAAAAAATTTATTCAGCCCAAAAAAATAAACATTTTTCAACGTGGGTTTTAACTTATGCTTTTTCAAGAAAAGAAAATTATCTATTCTATACATAACTTATAATCAGTACCAGTACTAAGAAAATTTCCGTAACCCATTCTTGAGAGAATTTCTTAACCAGATAGCCTCCGGTCCTTCTATTCAAACTTTTCTTAACTTATTGATGTAATGTAGTAGTTTTATTTATATAATTAGAGAGATAAAACAATTCTGCATTTAATTATTTACATATATTATATATACATGTATTTATTTTAAAAGGTATAAAAAATTATCAACTAAGATATAAGCTAAAAGTTATTTAAAATTTATTAATAAACAAATAATTAACGAATAATATAACGTATATTAACAAAAAAAGCTAACTGCAAAACAATATATAACCTAAAAGAGTATACAAGAAAAACACTTTAAATGTTTCAATAGATACAACTTCCTCGTAGCATAGTGGATAGAGTGACTGATGATTGGAGAGACCACCGTTCGAACCCTCGAGCAGGAGGAAAAATTAAATAAAAATTAAACCTTGAAAGATTATCAAATTAAATCAAGAAATAGATAGGAAAATTAATAGTAATAATAGTATTACGTATTTGTATGTAATTATTAAATTAATTAAGTTTTATAATTTTACGTTTATAGCTAAAAACCTTTGGCTATTAGTTAGCTTTTAGCCAGCGGTGGACGCATTTTGCAGCTTACCTTATATTTATACTTACATCTATATTAAGCTAACTTGTAAAATTTAAATTATATAATAGTTATGCTACTTATGATACATATTATGGCATTCATTTTACATAAATATTGTATGTGAAGTTTACATTATAAGATTCTCTGTTTCATTTGTATTAGATTATTACAAGGCTTAACTTTTTATATAACTTTATTATACAAGACGAATCTTTAACAATTTTGTAATCCTAAGAAGAGAACATAATTAAGCAAATGAAGACATGATGGTATTCTTAATTTTATAATACGAATAATGTAAGCAAGAAGAACAATAATGACTATTAATAATAGAAATACTAATAATAATATTAGTAGTAACAATACAGTAAACATTAATGTTCAACATAATTAACATGTTAACAGAAATTGATAGACTATGATAAAGATGTTAAAAGTAGCAAATGTAATAACTAAAAATACAAGTAAATGTAAGTCTAAGAATAATATTAAAATAATGCCAAAATACATGCAATATTTTTCAAATAATGTTTTATTTAGTTTTATTTCTATCTTCAAATAAAACAGCAATTCAAGTCGAGGTTTTGAACACTAATAAGTATATGGATAGTGTCAAAAAGGGTTTAAATTTTTCAATTTAATAACAATGGTAATAATATAAATTTATGTAAAAATAATCAACTTTATAAATGAATAATCATAATAATGTTTCCAGTTTTTCAAGAGTCAATAGTTTGGATGATACAACTGTCTTTCTTTATCATTTGTAGGCATAATATTTTTAGCTTATCATTATCTTTTGAATTTTAAATGTTGAATCATGCGGACATATACAAACGTATGCATAAGCTTATCCAACTGTCACTCACTACTTTAACAGAGTTCGCTCTTCAAACTACTTTAACAATGTACGAGAAAATTGAACTTTGTTCAACAGAGTTGTGATGACAGCTATAGAAAATAAAGCCACTTATGGAAGCACAAATCTAAATAAAATATTGACGCTAAATTAGAACGATTAGAACCGTCTTTGTAATAAATGTTGTTGTTAACTGAGCAAACAAATACTTGTATGTTTTCACTGCATAAATAAATAAGAAAATGGATTACAGTAATTTGTATAGCCTAAATGTATATGTATTTTACATCTCCCCAAACAGATGTTTATATTTAAGAAAATAAATGTTTTCTTGGTGCAATTTTCGCATTTTTATTTGCATTGTATCTAAAAAAACATAATCTCTAAAAATTATTATCTTGATGCTATCTCGTTCTGCACAACAGTCAATTTGTTTGCTTCCTTAAACGTTGCATCACCTTCCCAAAACATATAAATAAACATTTGTTCATATAATTTATACGTGTTTATAAAATAGTGATGTTATATGTTGTAATAATTGCCCTATAGTAAAATTAATTTTATTTTTATTTTTATTAATCAAATATTGAAACGAATTACTTTTATATAAGTTTTGTAAATACTTTTAGATTGCTTAATGGAGGAACGCCTGTAGCAACTTTTACTTTAGAACAATTTACCTTTTTGTAAAACATTGAAGATCAATTAACTAATTAATTTCATATTTAAAAATTTAAAAAAAAATATAAGAATAAATTATTGTTAATGTACATTGTGCTATAGCAATACCGATATTAAATATCAAACATGGTTCAAACTTTAATAGCAAAAATGTAAAGTGTGTGAAATCGTCAAAATATTTTGTAATTACAAAGCTTAAAGATGTTAAAGTATTACACATTTAATAAATGAGATTATTTAAGTATATCAAAGTATACAAAAATATGAAGTAAATGTATTTAAATGTATCAAAGCATCAAAATACTGGTTTACTAAATTACTGAAATGTATCAACGCATCAAAAAATAATAAGTAAAATAATTAAGTAATAAATAAATAACAAAGCATCAAAAACGATTAAGTAAAAATACTTAAATGTATCAAGGCATCAACAAAAACAAGTAAAAATACTTAAATATATCAAAGCATCAATACAATAATAAGTAAGAGTACTGAAATGTATCAACACATCAATAAAATAATAAGTAAAGGTACTTCAATGTATTAAGGCATCAACATACGGATTCATAAAAGTACTGGAATGTATCACCGCATCAAACAAAAAATAAAAGTAATTAAATTTATCAACTCCTCAAAAAATAATATTAAATGTACTTGAATATATCAAAGCATCAAACTACTAATTTATAAAAGTATTGAAATGGTACCAAAGCATCAAAATACTGATTTATAAAAGCACTAAGATATGTTAAAGTATTAAAACATGAAGGTGAAAGTTCTATCCGCTATGTATGGTATGTTTGGCCCATATAATGATCAATTTTAATTGTAGCTTTAAAAGATTTATATTTTCTTTCTCTCTACTGCCACACCTTTGTTTTAATAAATAGTTAGCTAATACACCTTTTCTGCGTCTATGAAATTATTGATTTCTTTTGCCTAGAGATTAGAGTAAACAAATTTTCTGAACTTTACATTGAAGGTTGATTTTATATGCTTGAGAATTATCAGTTTTGGACTATCTAGGTATTAATATAATACTGGTAATTATAATACATATTGATGAAAATATAATGCTGATTATTGTAATACACATTGATACGAACTAAAGTAAAAAAACATTTCTTAAGCTATTGAATCATGGCAGTGCAGTTAACATTTACAATTTAGCTAAACATATTGAGAAGCAAAAATCAAGCCATTACATAACAAAGTATTTCATAACCAATTAAATCATTTTGTGAAAACCACTCTTATGACATGATTAAAACCTTACCTTCAATCCACTCATGGGATACAATTATGTGATAATGTTATTTTTCTTCATCAAAATCATTTACCGTTTCCTTGGAGACGCGTTAACAAGTTTTAGACTTTATGATTACGACCCAAGATTTGAAATATTTATTCTGGAAAAAGTTACCAATTAGCTGTGATTTTTGTTGAAATAATTCTATATGACGCTATATTACATTTTTGAACTTCATTTTTACTAAGTAGTACAGAACATGTCATTGGATCGACAATGACACAACGGTTATTTGAACGTGGGTTACCTCACTTGCGCTATTGTCAATCTATATGTAATAGACAATGGTACAAGTGAGGTAAGCTCTATCTTATTTTAATGTTGGTTACCTCACTTGTCGATCCAAATCATTTTATATTTGTTTTCAATTGAAAATCGATTTTTTATTCCTGTTGTGTTTGTTTGTTCAAGTGGTTTGCATTTGTTTAATTATTCATTCATTGTTTTGTTTATTATTATTTATTTATTTATTATTTACTTAATTTAATTTTTATTGAACAATAAATTAATAAATAAATAGTGATACTAATTAAAAAAATACTTAACTCAAGATAAAAATTAATTATCATTTTCTTTATACCAATTGTTGTTCAAAGCATATACAAAGTTTTATTCAAACAGTTGTCTTAAAAAGATTAACAAACAAGTGTTTTCAGAGCTAATAGCTCAAAAGTTAACTAAATTAAGATAAATAATGTTACTAATAATAATACTATTACTAATGATACTAATAATAATAATAATAATAATGATAGTTATAATAATACTATTACTAATGATACTAATAATAATAATAATAATAATGATAGTTATAATACTATTACTAATAATGATAAATATAATAATACTACTAATAATGATAATTATAATTACAAGAAAAATAACATTAATAATGTTTTCTAAATTTTATTTTAAAAAAATAACACAAGTTACGTTTTTATTTGTACATAATTGTAAAATTGGCAACAAAATAAAGAGAAAACAATTGTAATACTACCATTACTACTACTAACACTACTACTAATACTACCATAAATACTACCATTATTACTACTAATACTACTAGTAATACTACCATTACTACTACTAATACTACTACTAATCCTACCATAAATACTACCATTATTACTACTAATACTACTATTAATACTACCATTACTATTAATACTACCATTACTACTAATAATAATATTACTAATACTAATATAACTAATACTAATAATAATAATAACAACAAGCACAAGAGTAGGTACTATTTATTTCTCGAACAACTTTTACAAGTATAACAAAACCAAAAACAACTTATAAATAAGAAAACAAAAATAATTAAAAGAGATAAAAATGTAATTTCACAATAGTTAAAAATTTAAAATAAAATTTAAAAATTTTCTTTAAATTTTAAATAAACAATTGTTAAAAATGTAAAATAAATATTTGTTTACAACTTAAAATAAATAATTGTTTAAAATTTAAAATACATGTTTGTTTAGAACTTGAAATAAATGATTGTTCAAAATTTAAAATAAACAATTGCTTGAAATTTTAAATAGATAACTATGGTCAGTATTAAAATATAAAATAAATAACTACGATCAGTAGGCTATGGCTAGTATTAAAACTTTAAATAAATAGTTATTGCCACAATTCAAATTTTAAATAAATAATTATGGTCAATGCTAAAATTTTAAATAATTAATTATGGTCAGTATCAAACTTTTAAGTAAATAATTATGGTCAGTATTAAAATTTTGAATAAATAGTTATGGTCAGTAATAAAATTTTAAATAAATAATTATGGCCAGTATTAAAACTTTAAATAAATAATTATGGTCAGTATTACAATTTTAAATAAACAATGTTCGTCCGTATTAAAATTTTAAATAAATAATTATGGTCAGTATTACAATTTTAAAATTGAAGGAATTAATTGGATGTTTTAATTAACATCTTCCAACAAATTTAATTAAATTGTACAATGAACAATTGTAGACATAATAAATGATATCAAAGTGTATAATGGAGCAAACATTTAATAATATTATTGAATAATAGTCATTTTTAAATAATAATAATAATAATTTGATGACTAATTTTGGTATAATAATGATAATTTCATTAATAATGTTGACATAAAAATAACAGTATGCACAATGTTATTTAAATTATGAATAACATTAGTAACATTATGGAAAACGTTAGTAATATTATAAATAACATTGTTAATATTAAAGTAATATTAATACTAATGTTATCAATAACATTAACAATAGTAAAATGGGTTACATTAATAACATTATAAATAATATTAATTAAGTTATCAAAAATATTAAGAATATGATCAACAGTATTAAAAATACTATGAAAAATGTAATAATAATAATGATGATATTTATGTAAAGAATCTTTTCAATGGTAAATATAAAATCATCACCCCCAGCCATAAGAACTGATAATAACAATAAGAATTAAAATATTAACAGGTGTACAAGTGTTTTATTATAATCATTATTATTATTTATTTTTCTATGATTAGTCTCATTTAGAGGTAAAAATCACAGCGGGTCATCTTCTAGCTTTAAAAATTAAAATAAATATTAAAAACAATACACATAAATTATTAATAATAGTAACATAAGGAATAACTTTTATTTATAATAATAACAATACTAACATTACTAATAATTACACTGACAAAATCAATTACATTCTCAATAATAATTATAACATCCATTACAACACTATGAATGTATGATATATAATTATATTATTATTAGCAACATTATTCTGATATCTAATTTGAATAATGTTTTGATTAAGGAAACAATATCATCAACTATAACAAATACTTTAGTTATTGTTTTTCTTAGGTGGAAGTATCATTGCTGTTGATATTATTATCATAATATTTGTATGCATTTCTTTCCTCAGAAATGTTTGCATATAATACACGTTATTATTAATCTACCCAGCGAACATTTCGGAAGCTGAAAATATGATTAAACTTTTTTCTCCGGACAATTTGCTCAAACTTTACCTTTTTCTTACTAAATTTTTACGAAATGTAAGCGTTTCTGTGCAGACAAGTGACGAAGACCTCACGACTTGATAAAATTTCACTTTTTCTTTCAGATTATTTGCTCAAACTTTACTTTTTTCTTGCCGAAACTTTACGAAATTTAACCGTTTCTATACAGACAAGTGACAAAAACCCCACGGCATTTTGCACAATTTATTCAAGAAAAAAGTAAAGCTTGCTTGCTGAATTTTTTTTCTGATTATTCGTTCTGATTATTTGTTCATACTTTACTTTTTTCTTGCCAAATTTCACGAAAAACAACAGTTTCTGTAAAGATAAGTATGATTTACCAAGCTCAATAATAAGCATTTTACTTTAAAATATTTTAGAACAACACACCAAGCGACCTATATCATGTCAAAATTGTTTTGTGGTTTAAACCATAAATTAAGGCATTTCAGAGCCGAAGCCACCTCAAGTTAATAGAAGTTGCCTCTTTCACAAGCGATAACTTTTATTATTTTAAAATGGTCTGGATTTCAAAAAGTCACAATTTGCAGTTTAAATCACAACACAATTCTAACACAATAAAAGCTAACCCATGTGCTATTCCAAAACGTTTCAAAGCAAAACAACGTCTGCTAGTTTGCGTAATTATCATATTTTTCTTGAAGAACTGCAACTTTCACCTTTCTGGACAAGGCATCGTATTAAAGTTAACACCCACAATTGTTCTGTGGAACACCGGCTGTAATACTACAGCCAAATAGAGTTGCCAACAATTAAAATATAGAAAATGATGTGTTCGAACGAGGCGTATGGATTGTTTTTAGTTTTATTTATAGATATTGGTTAAATTTATCAAAAACAAAATAATGAATGTATATACATTAACCCATAACAATATGTTAACGCTAAAGATGTATTCAAAAACAAAAACAATAATTTAAATTTATAAATAATAAGTTATTGAGGACGAAGGCTTAGCTGACTCATTTAAACACATTCCCGCGCTAAGGATTATTACTAATCAACCCTAGGTATTAAGATATTTGTCTATAGATATAAACATAATTCTTTCAAGAAATAAAATTTCGTTTACTTTAAAAAGGTTTACAACAATGAAAATAAACTACCTGGGTACTGTTAGTTTTATTTAAGTCATAAACAAATAAGGAACTTAGCAAAAATGTATATATATACATTAGTTGGATAAAAGTATGATAAAAGCAACAGACATATGACTTTACTTTTTTTAACAACATATATACGGCTTTTATTCTCCTAAAAATAGCAAAATGTCGACACATAGACATTCGATGGCTAAACCATGATAAAAGTAACAAACATATAACTTTCTTTCTTTTACGAAATGTATACGGCTTTTATCTTCCTCCAAATGGCGATATTTCGACACATAGACATTCGTGGTCTAAAAGCTTGATAAAATATGGAACGCAACATTTAAGCAAAATGTCGGAACAAAAACACAACTTTCCGCAGGCGACATGTTCATTATTTATTTTTTAATTAGCATTATTAGTGTTATTATAAACACCATTAGTTAAACAAAAGAATGATTATAAAAAACTTGACATTTTATCGATTAACAATTGATAAAAAAAAACTAGATCACTTTAAATGTAAAACAAACGATGATAAATGAAGGAAATTTATTGGCGCGTCTTCCATCTCATCCACCTGTTGCTGAACATTAATTATCCCCTCTGTTGGTACTTGACAACCGCCTCCCATATAAATTTCCCCTCTTATTATCTTTGTTTCTCTCTATCTTTCTCTCTTTATCTCTCTCTCTCTTTCTCTTTCTCTCTCTCTCTCTCTCTCTCTCTCTCTCTCTCTCTCTCTCTCTCTCTCTCTCTCTCTCT
>JARUHE010344850.1:0-10325 GCA_031471125.1 Archaeomysis grebnitzkii | reverse complement strand
CATGTATTAAACACTTATTTAACATTAAATGATTGCATTTATTTTATTCGCCCACTATGCTAAAGGACTCAATTTATTAAAGTTTCTTGGACTCCCTGAATTCAAAAAAATTCATTTGGCACATTGATTGGCTCCACATTCTTAAGATCTATATAGGAGTTTTTAGACTTAGTCAAGTTATCAAAATCATGATTAACCAAATTTTTTTGAAGATTTAGAAATATTTTTATAATGAAAACATGAAAGGGTCAATATAATAATATATAGAATTCCATTAAAAAATTACACAATTTTAGAAACATTTTGACATACTAATACACAGGACGTTGCTTTAGTTGCTATTCTAGTCATTACTCGTTGGACCTTCTTGCAACACCGCCCTGCTTTATCATCTCTCTGTTTTAGTATTTGTATTTGCTCAAACCAGTCTAATTTTAATTTTACATTTTAACAAACCATAAATTATTATTTAATAATTATAAAATTTAAAATAGAAATAATTATGTTTATATTTAACATTTAATTTATAAAGATAGTAATAATCTCATAAAAATTCTTCCCTGGAGTTTTGAAATTGTGCTCTGTTGAGAACATAATAATGCCGTTGTTCACGAATTGCAGGGTGCCAGAATTTATTATTTCAAAGATGAGTTTAAGGAAAACTGTTTTTGACCTTTCATCTAGATTCATCATTGCAGAAACACTTTTTTAAGACAATTTATAGTTTTGTAGGACAAAATAATATTTTAAAAAGCAAAAATTTTTTTTTTTTCACACTGCCCTATTATATCGAATTATTTCTAATTCCAATCCAAAAGTTGTCCCAATGTGCTTACCTTAATGAAAACAAAAATATGCTAAAAATCACTGAACCCGAAAAATGAAAAAAAAACATTTTTTCTGTTCACGGTTTTTAATTTTTACCCTTTTTCACTGAAAAAATAATAACCTCGTATTGTCCTCATAAAGCATATAAGTGAAAAATGGCACTCTGCTCAGGCATATCCTACCACTGTATAGAGAATTACCTTAGAACATGAATTAATTTGTTTTACTCAGATCAATGCTGTAGGCTTCCACATTGTACACTCCAATAGTAATTCCTATGGAGAATGTGGCAAACATAGTTCTAAATCATTGCCCTGGTTTTACTTCACAAATATTTTATACAATATACTTCACTTGTCCTATGGATACCCTATTACAATTGACATGCATGGGTCAGTCCATTGGCATCTCGCATTCACAATTTAGGTGAAGGTAAATGTTAGTTTTTTTTATTGGACAAAGTTTGTAGATAATGAGCTGAATAAGAATGTTGCTTAAATAAAAAAATTCTATAAAAAATTACGTTTTATAGCTCAAACTTGGAAAATATTTCGATGTTTTTATAAGAGGTGAAGGTAAATGTTAGTTTTTTTATTCGACAAAGTTTGTAGATAATGAGCTGAATAAGAATGTTGCTTAAATAAAAAAATTCTATAAAAAAATGACGTTTTATAGCTCAAACTTGGAAAATATTTCAATGCTTTCATAAGAGGTGAAGGTAAATGTTTAAGGTTTTTTTCTTTAATAATAACTTTGTTTAAAAATAAACAAGTTTCTATAGATTTTTTCCCTAAAAATAATGGTTTTAATGAACTTGAAAATATTTTGCTATTTTTATAAGAGGTGAAGACAAATGTTAAAGTTTTTTTTATAAGTTCAATTAATCTGTAGTCTAGGCTTTTGTCTTTTACTGAAACCATTTGTTACGCCTGGTTGATGGATGCCCTAATATATCTAATTTTTTATTATTATTATATCAAATTTCTAGGATTCTAATCACACCGTTGAGAAACTAATTAATAGACGAGGGTCTTGGCTGTCCTCCCCAAATGATAAATCGGGAACCTTGAAAGCAGAATTGCAGTTCGAGAAGGCGTGTACAATCAGCTTCATTGATATAGGTTAGTGTGGGAAAGATATTCATCTTCATTTGTTGCAAACAAATTTGCTTTTCAATTACAAAGTTTTTGTGATTGCATTTGAGATTAGAATAAAATATCTAAATGACATTTAATAACATGTGTGTGTTTTTACTTTGAAATTGAAAGTAGTTTTGTTTCAATAGGGTATCCATCCTATGGATACCCTATTACAATCGACATGTCTGGGTCAGTCCGTCAGCGTCTCGCATTCACAATTTAGGTGAAGGTAAATGTTAAAGTTTTTCATTCTTGATTTCACAGTTTTATTATTGAATAAAGTTTATAGATAATGAGCTGAATAATAACTTTGCTTAAATAAAACAATTGCCTTTTCTTTGAAAGATGACCTTTTATAGCTCAAATAAACATAGAAAATATTTCACTATTTTTATAAGAGGTGAAGGTAGATGTTGAAGTTTTTTTTTTTATAAATTTACAATTTTTTCTTGAATGATAATATTACTTGAAAATAACCAAGTTTCTATAGATTTTCTCTTTAAAAATGATGGTTTTAATGAACTTAAAATATTTTGCTATTTATATAAGTTCAATCAATTTGTAATCTAGGTTTTTGTCTTTTACTGAAACCATTTGTTACCTCTGGAAGATGGATGCCCTATTATATCAAAATTTTTATCCATGAAAAATGGCGTGCAATATGTTATTATATTTCAAATTTCGTTTTAATTTAATGAATGCCACAAACCAATGTAAATAACAAACTTGTCTATATTTTGTAGTAGCCTGGGCCTAATGAGAGAAGAAAATGTCCTTCTGAAATATCTTGGATAAATATCAGGTGGTAGTGCTGGACTTCAGTCCAAGCTGTTTTTGCTAAGCATGCCATTGGCGAAGCTCTACTAAGGTGTTACTATTCCATACAATATTCAAGTTTTTCCTATGTTGACCTACATGTAATGAACAGTTATGAAATGTACACTAAAAATTCCCAAGTAATGATTTTTGAAAAATCTTACAATTATTGAGATATAAGGGTTTTTATGAAAAATTTTTATGGCCTTTACCATATTTTTCTTATATTTAAGTAAAACAATCAAGTTTTTTTGTTTGTTCACCTACACTTATCATTTATGTCTCACATGAACAGTTGAAGTGTACATTAAATGTTGGTCATTTTTTATATATAAATAAACCTTTTTTATTACTATACGCAAGTCATTGGTGATCATGGTCTTCTGGTGATAAGATAGTATTTTTGTTTAGTGTCTGGTGGCATTAAACAATGACTTGAATGCTTATATATTGTCTATACTTTTTGTCAAGGGTGCTTAGCGTAGCTCTGAATATGAGTAGCATTTCATTTGTTTTGCTTTTATTTTTGTTTACCAATGGATTAGAATTAAAGTATAAATAAAGTCTGTAAGGTTAATTTTCAATTGAATGATGATTTCTCACTTCTTTGTAACACTTTTTGATTGACATGGAAACCTATTTTTTCATATTTTAGTCTGATTCATGCACCAATAGATTGGAATTGAAGTGTATATAAATATTCTCTTGAGGTGAGTTTTTGATAAAATGTTCTTCTACTTTGTACCACTCTTTTTAATTGACAGAAATCTAAATTTCCATAGTTTGGTTTGATTCTTGCACCAGTAGATTTGAAATGAATAAGATGAATTTTAACTCTTTTCAATTGACATGGAGATATAAATTTTCATAGTTTGGTTTGATTCATACACCAAATGGTTGGAAATGAAGTGTACATAAATGGTCTCTAACATGAATTTTTGATTAAATGATGTTTTCCTACTTTGCAACACCCTTTTTGATTGACATTTCTATCACATAAAATTATTGAATGGCTGCGAAAAATTTGACCTACTCTGTTCATGAATTATGGTTTTGAATAAATTTTATTTCTCTGTGATTTAAATTTTGATAATTATCTTGAAAAGTGGCATTGAATAGTCTCATGGCTACATGTCTTACTCTAAGGAAATATTTTGTTGATAAAAAATATTCATTTTCCTTTCTTCCATCACAATCTGAGAGACAATGACACCGAGGGGCCCAAGACAAATCATAAAATAGTTCATGAATGATGATTTAAAATAATGAAATGCAAATAATATTCAGGTAATGCTGGAAGTATGATGATTAGTATTGAAGTCGGAAGATCATCATGGCCATCTTCACAGCCTTACGTTTCTCTGCTTCCCACTATTTCACTAATGACTCCTGAAGAATGGAGATTGGGGCGGAATATAAATGGTGTTCGGATGTTTAAAAATGGTTAGTAAATAAAGTGTATAACTTTTCAAGACCTACAATGAAGGCTTGCATGGTTAACAATTATATATATATATATATATATTGTATATGTTGGCCATAAGTTTTCTGTTAAGCATGTTTTATTAAAACATAAGGACCATCTAGAATTTGACAATTTTTTATAGTTGGACTCCAGTTTCTTAAAAAGATTTTTCAGGTCACTTTGACATTTTCTCAAGAGGTCCCCAATATTTATTTGGAAAATTATTTCAAGATTTTTTATCTAAATATATTTTTATTTTTCTGACATGTTTCAATGCATCTTGCATCATCATCAGCTAAAATATTTACAAAATAAAATGAATTAAAAAATGAGATCAAAGTAATTGTTTTATTATAAATGACTATCTCTAAAATTAAAACAAAGTTAAAATTCATATTAAAAATGAAAATGTTGGTAAAAATTAAAATAATACAATACTAAAATGCACAGTAAAACTGAATTAAAGAAAAACAATTTTACATTACAATCTATGAAATTTAAAAAACTCTAAAAATGAAAAATATTTAATTGATCAACACAAAATTAAAATTATAAAAGGGAATTAATTGTTTAAAAGTATTAAAACTGAACTAATTGCTTCTTAAAAAGTATTAAAAGTTCTGAGTTGATAACAAAAGATTAAAATGAAAAAAGAATGTTTACTATTTAAGTTAAAATTAAAGTTTAAAACTGATATTAAATTGTATATATATAGTTCATATTCAATATATAATATGAAAAGAGTATAGTAAGAAAATACTTTTCAATACATACCTCATAAGCTTTCACTACCGAAAACATTTCCAGAAACTGAACTATAAGACTAAGCGCAACAAAAGGTTGCAGCGCAAAAAGTGTTGCAATTAACAATAATTATGCATGAATGCGAATGCATTGTCTGAGCAACAACAAACGACCAATATGGAACCTCAATACAAAAACCCTCCACCTCGACCAGGACCTGACGGGCTTTATTGACACACTGACCCAATGCCCCGAAAAGCCTGAAAGAAAGCCTGAACTCAAAGCCAAGTCGTCGTTGGATTGTGTCCAAACGACCACAATAATGGGAAACAAAAAAGCGAAGATGAGGTAGTCTTGTATCGCTTTTTATAAGTATGATTATCTTGGCTACAAAAACCATCGCCTTTGTATCCTTTATTGATCCTTTTGTGTCCTTTTATTGACCCTTTCATCCTTTATCTTGATTTAAACGAGTGCTCTTGTGGAAGGATATTGTATTATGTGCAGGTATGAAGTGGCTTTTGTTATTGGGGAGCTGAATTTATGCTACACACAGTATAGATCGTTTGATTGGTTAATGCATTTGTTTATTTCTTGTTCACTATGCATTACAAATAGTTTCGTGTAAGTCGAAAATAGCATTTGTTAATATTGATTTCATAATTATTATTGTTTTTATGATCAACATTTTTGTATGTAAATAAACATTTATAAAAATCCAATGTTATTATTATTTAATATATGTAGAAATAAAAATACTTCTCATGGAAAATTTGCTGTCCGCTGCGTAATGTTTTGATCAATTTTACAGTTTTATTATACTCGTTTTTATTTGGAAAGTCTTAGAAGACAAAATTTTGTTTAACTACAATGATTTGTTTATTTTTAATTCGTTTCCTATTGTTTAGGATTAACTACAATGATTTGTTTATTTTTAATTCGTTTCCTATTGTTTAGGATTAACAGCCTTATTAAAATTGTTTAGGATTAACAGCCTTATTATTATTATTATTAACAGCCTTTTTAAAATTTCATAAATTTATTGATCAACTTTAATCTTTCGTTCTCGACCGTTTCGATTTCTTCCTCTAACACTTGTGTCATTTTTGTTCTTTGGGTTGCATAAAAACTTTAGCTAGCTAATCAGCCTTTAGTATCATAAAGATCATTCCAATAATAAGTGTTTCATCTCTAAGGATAAGGTAAGAATTAAAAACCATAAAAATAAAAAGGAGTTTCGAAAGTATGAAACAACTTGTATAATATATCCTATAGCCAGCGAAAAAACAGATTTGGTAGAGAAATATACTTGGAAATGATTGACTTGTTCACGTTGCTATCTCTTCATATCTATTTTAGTTGTGTTTCAGCATTTGTGAATTCATTAAAACCTTAACATTAAGTATGGTCAATTTTTTGCCATTCTTTTTCCGGTCATGGCGCTGTCAGTGTATGACACCACGATTATTTAATTATATAGATTACAACTAAGCATGGACGATAATAATTGTGATACATTGTACAAGGTTTCATTCATCCTAGATTGTGCGCAGATATCCACTGATCTTTTATTAAGGTGTTAAGCTTTGCTGGTGGGGTTTGAATTTAATTTCTGATGCGCATGGCTAACTTGTAAATATTACGTTATTTTTTTAAATACTACGTACACACAGACACACATACACACAGACAAACACACACACACACACACACACACACACACACACACACACACACACACACACACATACACACACACACACACAAGTACACACACACACATAATATGTGCAATTTTATTCATCATTTCAAATTAATATACAGGTAAATAAACTGAAAGCCTGAGCACAACAACATACATTAAAAATATACTTGTTTCACAGTCCGCGACACCATTGAAGCCTCTTTTTAAGTTATTTGTAAATCAATATAGCTTTGACGAGTAGAATATTATATAGTTCAGTAATTTCAACAGTTATGTAC
The DNA here is from genome assembly GCA_031471125.1 of Archaeomysis grebnitzkii. Classification (NCBI taxonomy): domain Eukaryota; kingdom Metazoa; phylum Arthropoda; class Malacostraca; order Mysida; family Mysidae; genus Archaeomysis; species Archaeomysis grebnitzkii. Next base: position 3,350 of record JARUHE010344850.1, on the reverse strand, counting down.
GTTTTTCGATTTTGAAAGAAAATTAAAGAAACCAAGCTTTATAATTTCAAAAAGAAGATCGCTACTTGCAATGTTTTATTGCAGTTGCTGTAACTAATATTTATACTGATCTCAAATCAAGAGAGTGCCATTTTGTCACCTCCGGGGGAATTTTTTTATTGTCATTTGAGAATTGGAACATTTTCAAGTGATTATCGTAAATTTGTCGACTTATCGAAAGTATATTTTTATGAATTATCAGTACCTATGTTCAAGTTAGCTACATTATTTACATCGTGTTACCATATATTACATGGAAATGTATGATAAAATCCTCATGAGATGTAATAAACTTTGTATCACATGTTATGCATACAAATTTATTTTCCATGTACATTTGCTTAACTCATGAGATGATCGGTGAAAATACAAAGATTATTTATACAGTGAAATAAATGGGAATGTATCTTATAATATTTCATAACATAACATTCTGTAACATAAAATGCAATCCTTTATATATACAGTATATAATAGTGGTTGTGGTCGACGCGGGCATGTTTTTTCGCAATACTGTGTAAAATTGTGAAACATTGCGCAGTCATCGGCCACTATTATCTGACGTCCCTCGTCCTTTTCGCAGATTTTAAAGGTAATTAATTTATTATTAGGCGTTTGGTTTGAAAATAACTGAAAAAAGTAGCAACAAAGTAGACTGTACTTATTTATATGAAATAAGTTAAAACACTACATTATTATTATAATTATATCCCTTCTTGATATCAATACCATGTAAAAAAATGGCGATCACAAATATTTTAATACGGAAACATTATATGCTTTACAATATTGAAAAACGTACATATAACGTTTTTTTTTGGATATGAATCTATATTTAAACTTTTAGAGTATTCCATCGCAGAACTACTGAAAGAGGGTCCGGCAAGCAGGCTTTCAAATGTTCCGTTCTGGAGGTATGTTCCAGTCACAATACGGGTGTAAGGAGCTACCAGTGACCTTCATGCAGCAGATGCACAGTATCATAAGAATTGTATGCCAAAGTTAATGGGCGCGAGAGGAATTATGTATTTCCAACAGAAGTCGGAGTATCACACAAATAAGAATGTACAGATCCATGAACTCAGCAATGACCGAACACGCATCTGGAACTTGTAGAAGTATACAACCTATACGTATTTCTTCAGGGAATTAAGTTGAACCGCCATATATTGATTGAACATCTATCAATACATTTTGGCTCAGACCATCTAGTCTTCTCTGGAATGGGGCTTGCAAGCATTCTTGTGTTTCAAAGCAAAGTTTCTCATCTGAAGACCAAGATGATTTGAGCATCTGCAAAGTCGGAACAAGAATAACAAAGGAGACAACACAATTTGTTTCTGACTTGAACATTTATGCAACAGAAATAAGTTTTGACATCATTCGTGATAGTTGCAGTCCAACCTTCCTTAATCTCTTCTCGCAGATCTCACCAAAATTACGGGACAGCTTGCAGGCTTATCTCATCAGCAATGTTATCACCAGCACCGTGAATCCTCGGGCAGCTTTCTTGCAAGTATCTCTAGGTTTATTGATGAAAGACAAAAGCCTGATCTACAAGGGTTACGGTTTTGGACTCACCTGCTCTTATGACGAGGTACCAAGATTCAAGGCTTTTTCTACCGATGCTGCTTCCGATAAAACAAATCTTTGGGGGATACTCGACAAGAAGACCGATCTCGTACAAGCTGTGGCTAACAACTTTGATGACACCATATCTTCTCTTAATGACTTGAGGTCAACACATTCTCTTGTTCTCCTTCTCCATGTCCCAACAAATGAAAGTCTCTCATATGTTGGATATAAACAAATTTGGCGTATCAAGAAAGAAGAAATGACAAATAAAAAATATTCAGCAAAACCCATGGAGCGCTTTACTGGATCATAAAAACTCAATGCTAGCGCAAAAAGCAACATGTACAGTACCTGCTTTCAAGAAACTTACTTCCCAATATATATCAATGGCAAGAGGAAGATCTGTTGATTATGACTTTCTGCAAAAGGTCATCTGGGAGAAAGATTTAACCAAGTAAAGTGGCTTTAACACAAGATTAAGGATAATCCGTTCATCCAGCAACCAAGGTCAAATATACGTTGTTAATAGGCATTTTTCCATCAGAACCGGATACCATTATGACAGCAATAAACGAAACACATAAACTGACTCGTAGTATATGCCAAGCATTCACGCTATTCACCAATGATCAGCAGCTGTATCATGCTGATGTGCATGTGCTGTGGGTTTAACCAGAGAATTTAAATCCACACATAGGTGTCATGCATGTGCTAATGAGTTTTTCTGGTGCTGTAGGGACGCTCATGTGCAACAGTGGCTCGAAAGAAATAATGCAATCTGCTATAAGAGGAGTACCAAAACTGTTGTCTGGAAAAAGTTCCCCCAAAATGTTCGAGATTTACAAATGTGATGGAAGATTTGTTGCGAGAGACATTGTCAAACTCATACAATTTGGCTCAGGATGACCCAATGGAACGAATAGACATGGAAACAACCCTCAGTTCAAAAAACAAACTTTGGGTCGACAATCTGATTTTTGTAGGGGCCTGGATCTTGCACAGGTGGCCAGTTAAGCAGATGATCCCCTACGTCTTTGCCTGTGGACATAAAAACTATGCCAGGTATGGGATCTACTACCTGTGGTCTATGAAGCGACTTCCTGATGATATCTTGGAGGAATTCGTTTGGAGACATGTCTAGGCTATGAAATGGAAGCTGGTCAAATATTTTCATCGAAACTACCTTTATGTGGTATGATAAAGGCCCGAGTGGACTGATTGGAATCACACTGAAACAAACCACTGTGGCGAGATGGGCACCGAGTCTGCACATGTGCATTGCACTGCTGAAAGGCTTGTCGTTGATAACAAAACAGGGATGTCAGAATGATGTGACGAGTCACAAAGAAAAGAGCCCAGGCAGAACAGCCAAAGATGCCGATGACAGATGTAAAATCCAAGCCAAGTTGAGCACTTCGATTGATCCACTGAAACCTGAAAATAATATTGATTTTCTTGTCAATATTATGACAGGAGGGATTGCCTCCGATAAAGAAAAATGTAGCATAATCATTTGTAATTGGCAACAAACAAATCTGTATGACTTTGAATCTACTTGGCCAGAAGGATTCCTAAGTGATATTCCAAGAAAATTTGTTACATTAGCTGTGAACAAGAAGCACTTAACACTTTAACCGTCTGAGTGATTTAATAAATGCATCGATAGAAGTAGGTATTACAAATCAGGCGAATTGAAACATGTCAGTGTTTCACAATGTATCGTTCAACGTTCAGAA
>JARUHE010344839.1:0-10325 GCA_031471125.1 Archaeomysis grebnitzkii | reverse complement strand
TTATTTTCCCTATAACTTTATTTTCCCTATAACATTATTTTCCCTATAACTTTATTTTCCCTATAACATTATTTTCCTTATAACTTTGTTTTCCCTATAACATTATTTCCCCTATAACTTTATTTTCCCTATAACATTATTTTCCCTATAACTTTATTTTCCCTATACCTGTATTTTCCCTATAACATTATTTTCCCTATAACTTTGTTTTCTCTATAACTTTGTTTTCCCTATAACATTATTTTCCCTATAAAATTATTTTCACTATAACTTTATTTTCCCTATAACTTTATTTTCCCTATAACTGTATTTTCCCTACAACTTTCAAACATCAACATTTTTTGTAGTAAAATTTTAACTCCAACATTTTTCCATATACGATTCACAGATATTGGTGCAACCCCTGGCTAAAATTGCAGCTCGGAAACCATGTCTATATTGGTCTAGGATTAGTTTGTTTGTTTGTTTGTTTATGTGTTTGTTTGTTTGTTTGTTTGGTTATTTATTTGATTGTTTGTTTGTTTGTTTGTTTGTTTGTTTGTTTGTTTGTTTATGTGTTTGTTTGTTTGTTTGTTTGTTTATGTGTTTGTTTGTTTGTTTGTTTGTTTATGTGTTTGTTTGTGTGTTTGTTTGTTTATGTGTTTGTTTGTTTGTTTGTTTGTTTGTTTGTTTGTTTGTTTGTTTGTTTATTTGATTAGGATTAGTTTGTTTGTATGAATTAATTGCATTAATTAATTGGAACTACTAATAGTAATTTGTTGAAATAAAATTGCATATTCAAATAATTTTTAATAACTCAACGTAATTAGCCTCTAATAATTTAATCCTGGATTTCCTACTTGACTTTTCTATACTAAAATAATTTCTAAATAATACTAAAATAATTACCAACATTTGACTTTTCTATACTAAAATAATTACCAACATCTGGGAAAAGATTTTAAATGTTTATATTTTTCTATATTGAGTAAAAACTTATAGAAATTTCTATAATGATTTTATTTTCTATAGATTCTCGAATGCTATATAAATAAAATTGTCATCACATTTTCTGGCAAATTAATTTAATTATATTTTGTATATTTATTTATTGGTATAAACATAAACTTAGTTATTGTCTTATGTTGCACCGTTCAAAGTTCCAGAAATGCCAGGTTGCTCTCATCTCATTTTTTTCATCTCACACTGGTTGATTAGCTCATGTTAACAGTTGAAATGTTTATGTGTTATGGTTATGTTTCCCTAGTTACAATTACAGTTAAAATTACAGTTCAAAGTACAGTTCAAATTACAGTTGAAATGTTTATGAGCTAATGTTATGTTTCTCTAGTTAAGTACCCATTTCCATACCGGTTCCAGTCCGTATCAAGTCTGTTGTTGAAAGTTTAGATATTTCTTAACTCAACCACACTACCATCAAGTGAATTCCAAACATCCATAAGTCTATTTATGAAAAAATAAGATCTAGTTTTAAAGTTTGTAGCTGTGATCCTCTGTGATGGGTGTCGAATCATTACAAAAAACATCTTCAAACTATACCCAACTGAAACCTTACATAATATTAAAAGATTTACATTTGGTTACCTTTGTATTTTTTTTCTATTCAGTGAGTAAGGTATAAGTCGATCTTCATATGTTCACGAAAAAGACTGTGACTAACCCATTGATGTCGAATTAGAAAACTTTATAATGCAACATTGCATAGAATAGAACACCAATTCACTTCTCACCCTGCTATTTTACACTCTGATATAATGCATTGTCTTCTGATTAATAACAAGGTGGTTTGTCACGCTATTCACAACGGAGGAACTAACTTTATCATTGAAATCAACAATTATAAGTTTGTCCTAAGCAGAAAATAAAGAAACACCATTGAGAGGATATTTTGAAACTATATAAGGAAGCGGGTGCATGAAAAACAACTGCAAGTATTTTCACACCTCTGGCACCAAAACGGTGAAAATATAAAAAATAAAAGAGTTTTTATACGGAATAATATGTACCATCGGTGGCACAAGTATCTGACATTTTTCAAACCGAAAAATGACAATAATGAAGTTATTAATTGTTATCTTTTATTGTAAATTCCATACTGTGAAAAACAATTTTTCCACAGTATGAAATCTACAACAAAAATAATAATTTATAACTTCATTATTTTCATTTTTCTTTTTGAAAAATGTCAGAAACTTATGCCACCGATGGTACATTATTTTATATATCAATTCATTCTATCTAAATCAAGATTCAAATGAAATATTGTTTTTTTCAAATGCAAGACAGAAGTTGGTTGCTATTATGAAAAAAAAAGTTCTTGCAGCTTTTCCTGATTTTTGAACTCTTAGTCAAGACTTAACCCTTTAACGCCTGAACTATTATTACCCCAAGGTCTACAATACAACTATATTTGCATTGAAAATAACCCTACAGCTGTCACTGTTTTGTCCCTACAGGCGTTAAAGGGTTAAATTGTTCTTTGTTTTACCAAAGTGTAAATCCCGTAACTATGATGTAAATTCTTGAACATATGACAAAATTACAACATTGATCTTTAAACCATTTCACTCCTGATGGTACGAAATCGCCCCATACAAACAAGGTGATTTATATTATTTACTTTAACCCTTTAACGCCTGTAGGGTTAAAACAGTGACAGTTGTAGGGTTATTTTCAATGCAATTATAATTGTATTGTAGACCTTAGGGTAATAATAATTCAGGCGTTAAAGGGTTAATGTATTTCAGTTCTTTTGGCAGCAAATAATTAGGTGTGAAAGGGTTAATTAAAAAAAACATACATAAAGTTATTGTTTAAAAGCAAATACACGATATATACAAATATATACAAATATATACAAATACACAATATATACAAATATATACAAATATATACAAATATAACCAAATACAAATATATACAAATATATACAAATACACAATATATACAAATATATACAAATATATACAAATACACAATATATACAAACATATACAAATATATACATATACAAACATATACAAATATATACAATTACACAATAGATAGTTTCATATTGTAAGGTTTATTTCAAGATTAGAAAACCGATACAACTATTATGTTCATGCTCAGAGCATAAATTTAACGGAAGCCAGTTTAAATAAAATTTTCTTTCAACTCAGTTGGGTTAGATATTAAATAATAATAATAATAATAATAATAATAATAATAATAATTAAATAATGTTGTATTTATCTTAACAATAATCAACAAAATCATATTTCACAGTTATGTTGTAACAAAACAAACTCTAACAATTAAAGGTAGAGGAATGTTGCATTAAGTAAATATTTTCCAAATGACAAATAAAAGCACAAACAAATATTATTGTAGTTTGCAAACTGCGATATAAATATGGTTTATTTTCATCATGTTGTTTGCTTATTTCAAATTATGTTAACTTTACGATTATTTTTTATTTCTAAAATGTTGTGTACACACATTAATAGTTTTTATGTCTAGGTCCTGGTACTTAACAGCTAAAAGTTAGCAGTACTTCAAGATAAATGGTAAATATAATTTTTATTTGTTATGGCACCAATATTATGCAACTTGAACCCACTGTTCCTTTTTCTATTTATTTGTTACATTATGAGTGTGTTGATATTTTTTTGCGCAATGTGTTTTTATGAAACATAAGTTATCATTTACGGAATGGAAAAATAGTAAACATTTGAGTTATTTTATATCCAACCTTCAATACTATATTCTTAAAAGGTAAGGATGTTCACTATTGTAAGGGTGATACTTATGTGTATTTTTAGTACTTTTAGTGATTTTAGTATTTCTAGTACTTTTAGTAATTTTAGTACTTTTAGTGTTTTATGTTAATATGTTTTAGTAATACCATTCAAGTCTAGTTGCAAGGCGTAAATCGGGAAAATGAGTCACTTTTCAGAATCTCACTCGTTGAATATTTAATTGTTATTTTACTAATTTTATATTTTAATATTCTAATATTTTAATATTTCATTGTTGTTTTAAAAGTTTTATATATGTTTTGATATTCTAAAAAACTTTTCTTCTTCACTAACTAGTGCTTACATTAGTGGTTAAGGATTTATGAAGGTTTATTTAAAAATATGAGGCACTCATTATCACGAAAATAGCGTTAGATTTACGCTCTGTCTAGTTGTATACGCTTTGTTTTGAAGTTTGAGTTTTTTATTGTTTGGAATTGGTTTTAATAAAAAATATTTCAGTCATCTATTGTCATTGTGGCGAAAAATATACTTTTTAATTACTGAAACGACGTGACTTTACATTGAAAATACATGACTAACTTTTACAGAGTGTAAATCTAACGCTATTCTCGTGATAATGGGTGTCTCCAATTCTAAAATAAACCTTCATAAGTCCTTAACCATTTATTTACGCACTAATTAGTGAAAATTAAAGTTTCTTAGAATAATAAAATATATTTAAAACTGTTAAAATAACAATGAAAAATTAGACGAGTGAAGTTCTGAACGGTGCCTCCAATTTGGAAAAACATCCCGATTTACGCCCTGAACTTTCATGTCTAAGATAGTCAAAATTTCAATGTAGTAGTTGAAAACTATTTTCTGCTTTAGCAGCAGATCTTCAGGTATACATCTTGTGAAATTAAATAAATTTTCTCTATTTAAAAAGTCTCAAACTGTTTTTCAGTATGCATTAACCTTTTAAAGCCTGAATTGTTATTACCCTAAGGCCTACAATACAATGAAGTTTGCATTGAAAATAACGCTACAGTTGTGACTTGTTTTTCCTACAGGCGTTAAAGGGTTAACACTACAAATATTTCGTCTGCTATATAATTGTGTATGGGTTGTGTGTGAAATCATCCCAAAAAATGAATCTCAATACAAATTAGTATCACATAGTGACACAAGGGTAGTGAGAGGTTATATGTGGATCGAAGCGTTGTATATATACTTTGCATATCACTATCTCGTGTGTTGTCATATTAAACTCGACATATGTTTACAAATCTTGTGCATGGTTTAATCACAGGTCATGCGTCTTTTATGTTTAGTTGTTATCCAAAATAAATATTCAAATGTTACTATGATTTTTTTAAATTTATCAATTCGATTATAATCATTCAATTGTCGAAATATTATTTTAAGGTAGTTTCACAATTCACATACAATCGATTAATGTTTAACGATTTTTAAATTAAAAGTCATACTTTAACCCTTTAACGCCTGAATTATTATTACTCTAAGGTCTACAACACAATTATATTTGCATTTAAAATAACCCTACAACCATCACTTTTTTGTCCCTACAGGCGTTAAAGGATTAATCTTTAAATAAAAAACTTGTTTTAACCCTTAATGCCTGAATATTTATTACCCTAAGGTCTACAATTATATTTGCATTGAAAATAACCCTACAACCGTCACTGTTTTGTCCCTACAGGCGTTAAAATATGTATTAAGTCTGCAAAATAATATTTTTTAAGATTACAGTTTTTGTTTCATAACAAATTACCAAAAACGTCATCAACGTAAAAAATACATCACAAACATTAGTATTTTTTATGTTATTTTCTGAAATCACATCACCTAAATAACACAAAATATAACCAAAAAATAACAGAAATAGTTTTGGGTACGAAAATATCATAGAAAACGTAATATTTTATTGACAAACTAATGAAAAATCTCCGCTAAGAATCTTGCGTATTTAAAAAATTGAAACATTTATTTTTATGTAAGAACAGTGGAACACAGAATGTACCTACACTGTAGTGAGGTATATATTGCAATGAACAAATGTATGGCCGAATATAATTAATTTAATCAATAAATATATCGTTTAAATAAAATACATGTTAGATATATAATTGGCAATTAAAATATAGATATAATGAAACCATGTTAGTAGCTTACTATTTTGAGAGAAAACATTTGTTCTACCTACACGTTTTTCCTACAAAACTGGATCGAGTGCCAGTTTAGTACGATTGTAAATGAATTTTAACCAGGGCGTAAAACGGGAAAAGGAGTCAATTTTCAGAACCTCACTTGTTGAATATTTCATTGTTATTTTAATAATTTTATATATGTTTTGATATTCTAAAAATTTGTATTCCTCACTAATTAGTGCGTGAGTGTTTAAGGATTTATGAAGGTTTCTTTTAAAATTGAAGGCACTCATTATCACAAAAATAGCGTTAGATTTACGCTCTGGTTTCAACTATATTTTACACGCCAACCATGCAATTCAACACAGCTGCATAAGACTAACTACGACTGTATATTATTTAATACCTTATTCTTCCGTGTCGCTGAGACATGTGTAAGAAAGGCCACACTCTCCCCTTTGGATTGCTAAACTGTAGCCCAGAGAATGTAATGCATCTTCACATATACGTTTTAATAATTGGGGATCGCTTTCGATCCTAGTCACATTGATTCTGAAAGGTGTAAAACAACTCCACCAACCAATCAACTGTTTAACATTTAACGAGTTAACAGCTGCACGTGGGTAAGGCATGTGTAAATTTTACCTTTCTAATGTATTGGTATTTGTGGCCATAAGGACTAAAATTCATAAGACATTGCGCTGAAAGCAACCTTTATTGTATGGATATAATTATATCGAAGAGTTATTATTGAACAAACAACCTCAATACTTCCATTAATAAAGCCTAGTTGAGAAATTATTTTGTTATCAAAAAATGTAATTAAGTTTTCAAAAGGATCCAAAATTGAAAAATAATGTACTCTGACATTTTTGATCATTTTTATTACTTGCTCAAGTGGATAGATGAAGTGAGTAATTCTAAGACATGTCATCATTTTACTATAATTAAATGTCTAATTAAAATTAATTTGATTCCACTTTACTATAATTCAATGTTCAATTAAAATTAATTTGATTCTACTTCAAACGTGTTTCAAAAAGATAATCGATACAGTTTGCTAACCATCATTTATGTCAGTATTTTTATATTATACATATGAAGGGTATTTATAACTACTACCCTCAGCCGTTCAATATTCGCTGCTCAAACTACATGGTTAATGAAGTCTTGGGCTAAATTTGACTTTACATCACTTAATCAAATCTAGCAACTTCAACAAGAAAGTAGTATCAATTTTGAGAGGTTTTTAGTTCTTCAATGTTAACCTTTGTTTGTGATGTATGCTAGGTTAGGTTAGGTTATGTCAAGTCAGGTAAGGTAAGTTACTATTTCACAAAATAAGTGAAATATTAATGTTTTTAGTAAAGTTTTTTCAAGTGTTGTTCAAATGTACCATCTCCATCATAATAATATTCATGCAATTCTATTTGTATTTATGATGTCCAAGAAATTAATAAACGACCATAACCAGAGTGACAGAAATGTGTTTTTTGTAGGTGTCACTCTAAGACAAAAAAGTCTCTCCTTTTCTGTAAAGTTGGTGAACTCCAAGAAATAAAAACATTTTCTTGCACCTCTGCACTGGTCCCAACCATTCAATGAATATAGCGACAAAATCGTCGCACAAAGTCTCAACTTTTCAATGTCGATTTTAATGTGTCCTAGACTCTAGACAATTACTTAGTCATGTGTCCAATCACCAAGCATGCATTTGTGCGGCCATAAATAAAACAAGTGGTTTGCATCAAAACCTGTGAGGCGGCTGTGTAAAAATAATGATTCCAAAAAAGCAACGACATAGTAAGGGCTTATATGGCTAAGGCTTAACCTAAACTTTAGTGTTCTTCACACCTCTTCATAACATGATTTATATATTTTATACATAAAAAAATTGGCAGTATAATTTATAATTTATAATATAATTTATTGTTTTGCCCTGCTCGCTCTTCACAATAAACTATCACAGCTGTCACCTGCATCACCTCCCCAACCTTATCCTTCAATTTACTTAAATATCTAACTCTGAGCATAAGAAAAAGAATGTGAAAATTTCTCAAATAAAAACGTATAATCTTCTAAATTAAACCGCCATGTTTTTCTTACATTTTTGGTAACTTTAAATAATTAAGTAATTTCTTACATTAAGAAAATGTTTTACGTTTTTGTAACTTTAAGTAACTTCTTATATTAATAACACACACCATGAAATACGGGGTGTAAATAAATTAAATGCGTCTTTTGATGAAATTGAAAACTTATTCATAAAATTCGTACTCAATTATTTTAATGAAACTGAAAATTATTATTGAATTATCTTGATCATGTTCAAATTTTAGTATTCCATGTACAGGGTGTTCCTGAAAACTTCAAAATTCCTTCTTAAACAACACAACGCCAAAACGCAATTCATTTATGTAAGCCCTGTAGATTTCAAGTTTGTTTGAATTCGAATCACTCAATCTTAATTTTTTAAATGTTTGCTTAACACTTTAACGCCTGAATATATATTACCCTGTAATACAATGAGCTTTGCATTGGAAATAACCCTACAGTTGTTAATAGTTTGTCCCTACAGGCGTTAAAGGGTTAAGTGTGTTTTTTACGTATCTGAAAAGAACAGAATATTTAAATAGTTTCAACTTAATGTTTTGTTCTTTTAAAATAGTATTCGTTATAAATTAAAATGTATTCCAAACATTTGTGTATTGTATTGTGTAAGATTTTTGTGAAATATAAGGCATGTTTCCGACTCAACAATTTTCAAACAGTTCGTAAAATTTTGAGAATGATGACGTCATAGGTGTTTCCGACTTTAACAGTTCGCAAACTGTTTCTTAACAGTTTGCGAACTGTTTCATCAAAATAGCAAAATTTTACAAACAAAGTCCTGAGGTAGTTTCGAGGTGACGTCATGGAATACAAATGTAAAAATTGAATGTTGTATATCATACATTTTGTTTAAATCCTTCTATAGATTGTTCATAAACAAGTTAAAAATCAAATCAATCAATAATGGCGACTTTTCAGTTGCTATCAGATTCTGCATAATCAACTATAAACTTTTAAATATTTTGTTTTATTTTAATAGGATTACTAAAGTCAATTAATCTTTAAACTGATTTTTAAAGAAAAATTAAAAATTAACTTTCATTGGAGTTTGTTTACATAAACAATGGACTTTTGGGCAATTCCAGGACAAATCACCTAAAGCATAACACCCTCACCTCTTCGATTTTCCTGAAAATTGGCACATAGGTTACTTCTGCTCAAAAAATAAGGTTCCAATTTTTTTTTTAAATTTTGACCAATGGGTCAAAAGTTACGGGCAAGGCAATTTTCGGGTGAAGCGATGACCTCGCATTTGACCGAAGGCTTTAGCTTTTTTCCTATTTATTGTATAAAGATAAAACTATATCAAATTAAGCAGGAGCGCATGAGGATCCCAGAAATACTATTGTCTTTAATGTAGACCTACACATTAAAAAGAGATGGACAAAATAAAAATGTAAATCAAATTTGACACTTTGGCTAAAGGATACCCAAAAATATTTTTTAACTAGAATGTTTTCCCACCTTTTTTCCATTAATATCTGTAATAAAAATGTGTTTATTGGTCTCCAAGTAAAGTAAATAAATTATTGAAAAGGATGTTTTCCTGTTTTTTTTCAATTTTGAAGCATATATTTTCATAACATTGGCACTTGGCACAATGATAATGGTGTTGTGAAATCAAAATCTGTAACTAATCATATAGCTTATAATAATAATAATAATAAGTTCTATCAATTTATATCACAAACAAATTGTGTATCTTTCCCCAAATTAGGTAAAACAATTATCTTAACTTTTTTTTCAATTTTAAAACATAGATTTTTATAATATTGGCACTTGGTACAATAATAATAGTGTTTTGAAGTCAAAATGGGTAACTAATCATATAGCTAATAATAATATAGATATTATTTTTATTCAGGTTACATTATGTTAAACAAATTCAAGTGATGTATAAAAAATAGTGTTTCATTTAAATATATATTACACATGTTTTGATTATTCATCTATAACACCTTTCTGACATATAGGCTACCTATTTTCTATTCCTACCAACATTTATAGCTCAATATATACAAATCAAAATATAACTAACATTTAAAAAGAAATGACACTACTAGATGTGCCCATTTGCAATGTTTTTCATATCAATATCTCGAAACGTGTAGTGACTTCTCTTCTTTCCTTTAAGTGCAGTTTCCAACACACCATTAATATTCTCAATTGGCACTGGGCAAATGTTTTCTTTTGCTGGAAATGTATAAGATTTTTAAATTCCAGAAGTGTGAAGAAATTTGACTTTACAATCGCCATATTCATATTTAAGAAGATAGTAAGTTATGCAATATTTTGATTTATGTTAATTAGTTTACTGACA
>JARUHE010344828.1:0-10326 GCA_031471125.1 Archaeomysis grebnitzkii | reverse complement strand
CTTAGTTAGCCAATGTAGCTATTATAGGCTCTTGCAATATGCAAGAATAAATAAAAGTCTAAGTCTAAGTCTATTATTATTATTATTATTATTATTATTATTATTATTATTATTATTATAAGTATTGTCATTGTCATTGTTATTATTAGTATTATTATTATTAGTATTGTCTTTGTCATTGTTATTATTATTATTGTTATTATCATTATTATTAGTATTGACATTGTCATTGATATTGTTATAATTATTGTTAGTATTGTCCTTGTCATTGTTATTATTATTATTATTGGTAGTAGTATTGTTATTGTCATTGTTATTATTATTAGTATTATTGGTGAAATTATTGTTAATATGATCATTTTTATAATTTCCATCTATATTACTATCAATATTATAATATAATTTGATATACTCATGATTGTTTCATAATTCAAGTTTGTACAGAAATAAAATTTTCACTTAAGAAAATAACAATTGTACTCGCAGATGGTCATGAAGGTGTTCTGAGGGTGTTTCAGAATGAATTTATGAGCAAACTTATCAAAATAAATAGTTTAGTTGGTTTGGGGGTTTTGGGGGTTCTTTAGTTTACCCAGAATGCTGCTACCTTGTTAATTATCATTATTCCTATTCCCTCCTTCTTTAATTAACTTTCATGTAAACCTGAAACTTGTTTATTTATTAAGCTGCCTGTGAAAGACCAGCTTCCATAACTAACGTCGGATCCAATTGTTGTTTCATTGATGGTGTTTGGGCAGTGGATGATTTCAGGACTTTAAATAATTTTAAAGAAAATTTTGCTCAAATAAAAGTAAAGAACATAAATTTAAACACTGGTGTTCTTAAAGATTACTTTTGTAAAAGAAGTATTTATTTATTGAAATGTCACTTTTATAAGAGGGTTTATGGTCTATATATTTATTTAATTAATTAATTTATTAATTAATTACTTGTAAATCAAGGATTTATTTATTGAAATGTAATTTTTATAAGGGAGGTTTATGGCTTATACATTTTTTTAATTAATTAATTATTTTTGTAAATCAAGGATTTATTTATTGAAATGTAACTTTTATAAGGGGGTTTATGGCTTATATATTTATTTAATTAATAAATAAATACATTTTGTAAATCAAGTATTTATTTATTGAAATGTAACTTTTATAAAGGGGTTTATGGCTTATATATTTTTTTCAATAATAGACATTCTAAGGGTTTATGAATTCTGAGCTATTGTTCATGCAGTTGAAGGTTAACCTGGATTTTTATTTTAAGGTTTGAAAATAGTTTTATTTACACAAATGAGAGAGAAGTGTTAATTTTATTCTCTAGAGGTGAGTTGTACATTCCATCAGAACATGCAACATTTGAAAAAAATATATAATTATTTTCAACAATTATCCCAATTTAGAAACTTTGTTGAATACACAGACACAACTTTCAATGCGAAAACATTTACTCATGCTTGTTTATTTATTTATGTCAATTAATTAGTTAATGTATGCATACGTTTGTTCTTATATGTGTTTAGTTATTTATGTGTTAATTGTTATATTTATTATTTGTGTCAATTAATTAATTAATAACTACATATGTTTGTTCTTATATGTGTTTAGCTATTTATGTGTTAATTGATATATTTATTTATTTGTGTCAATTAATTAATTAATAACTACATATGTTTGTTCTTATATGTGTTTAGTTATTTATGTGTTAATTGATATATTTATTTATTTGTTTCTTCTCCGCCCCCAGAGTTAGTATGGCTGAACCTGACCTTAAACACCACAGGAAAGTTCTTCATGTCTCCCGCCTTCAACATCGTCTTCCTCATGTCCGCCGAACTCGTCCCCACCCACGTCAGGAACATCGCCGTCGGAGCCTCATCCATGTGCGCCAGGGTCGGGTCGGGCATCGCGCCCTTCATCGTCGATCTTCTGGTAAGTTTCGCGCCTTTTTTATTTTATGCAGCCCGGGGATGGGGAGGGAGGGAGATATTTAATTTCGCTTAGTCTTATCTTGTTTCGAGTATTTTTCTATTTAGTGGGCTTTTTATTTGTATTTGTTTTTGTTTAGTGAGTTTTGTTATAATTTCACGTGATTATGATTTGTGTTGTTCTATTAGGGTTCGTCATGCACTATAGCCTAATTATTTCATATTTTTCTTGATTTTCCGTCTCATCATTATTTATCAGTTGTATGATCAGCAAAATGTTTACTACATACAACTGACCTGCCTGAACTACCTCAGTTTCTCTAGTTTTTAATTCAAAACAGACTAAATCTCTGTTGAGTCTTTGCTTTGTCCCGCAAATGGTATAATCTTCGAAACCATGTATTATCTCATACTTAATTATATATGATACTTCCTCACCACTACTGCTGTATACAAATTCCGTTTCTTAACATTTCTTAATATGTCTGTCATACATCACACATGATACATTGTTTTGCACATTAAATCCAGCCAATTATCTAAATTTTGTAACTTTTTTAATCTCAATTCCTTGCAGCCATATTGGCTTCCCGACTATTCAAACTTATTCTGGTGTGCATATCTCCAGTTTGTCAGTTCTACTTCTACCCTTCCCAGGGCCGATATTATGGTACTTAGACTATTCATTTGCCATGTAATATTCTCCCAAAAAACAAACGATGCGTCATTTAGCTTCACAATATTTTGCCTTCTTGCATCCGAAACTTTTTACAAAATATTCCCACACGTGCAGTTGTGCACGTGTTTGTGTGTGTGTGCACCTGTGTTGTTTGCATATGCACATGTGTTGTTTGCATATGCCAGTGTGTTGTTTGCATATGAACGAGTGTTGTTTGCATATGAACGAGTGTTGTTTGCATATGAACGACTGTTGTTTGCATATGAACGAATGTTGTTTGCATATGAACGACTGTTGTTTGCATAAGAACGTGTATTGTTTGCTTATGCACGTGCATTGTTTACACATGAACGAGTGTTGTTTGCATATGCTAATGCTCGTTTGTTGCTTGCATATGCTGAATGCACGTGTATATTTGTGCCCAACTATTTTTTGCGGAACCAACCTAATCAACTCATCTTGTTCTCTGCAGGGTGATCTTCATTACGCGGTTCCTTCCACAACTTTTGGGGCGTTGGCTCTCACTTCCGGTGTGTTATGCTTCCTTTTGCCAGAAGCCGGAAAACTTTCACTTCCGGAAAGTATCAAAGAGATTGAGCAGATGCCACGTTAAAGGGAACGGCATAACTTTATAAATAAAGAAATTGAACAGATACCACATTGAAGGCAACCGCACAAAAATACATCATAAACGAATTGTTCAAACTATATCTTATATTTTTTCTACATTTGTACTTTGCAATATATTAAAAAAAAACAATGTTCAAATAATCTTTGATTAATTGTAAATATAAGTAAGCATGTTTGAAATAGGCTTAAAATAATATTTAAAATTTTAGCCCAAGTTTTTTTAATTAGATTTGTTAAAGGCTTTGTTTTTTAAATTCGATATGCTAAATTTTTTAATGTTTACATATTTATTAAAAGATTGTAATTATCAACTATCAATCATAACCATTATTATTTTAATTAGAATTTTGATAAAGAAATTTTTTGAATTTCCCCTTCGAAAATGTTGTACAAGGGTTCTTCAAATATAAAAAGACATTCAATTAAGCAAATTTCAAAAGCTTATAAATAAACAAAAGTTTTAAAATTGCAGTTAATTATAAAATTGTTTCTATTTTTTGAAAATTTCCACCCAAGTAAAATCAAAGTGTTTTGAATTTATCCTCGCCACATTCATGATTTTGTTTTTAAATCTAATTTTGTTAATTGTTTTTTATTGGTTCTGGAAAAAACTTTTATTCATGAAGTTTTTTTTATCATGTTTACTCATCTACTGTATATATACTTTTTAATCAAAACGTTTTCACATGTGTGTTTATAAGAGTGGTTTCCTCATTGAGAATATTAGTTTAATTAGTTTAATAAAATCAATCTTTAGATCTTGCAAAGGTTTTTGTAAATGTTTGTAAGTGAAAAACAAAAGTAAATGCTAAGATTTTCATATAATAAATTAAATCCGCAAAACTCAAACTAGATGAAAATAGAATTCCATTTTCAAAATATTTTTTTTTAAATTTAAAGTTATTAAATTATGTTTGGTAAAATGCTCAAAAGTTTACAAAGCATTAACATACTTTATTTTAATTTTGCTATTCCCATTTGAAATGCGTGTGATCTTACTTTGTTTTTTCTAAGTAATCAATGTAAACATTGTATGTATTGATATTTTTTGCAAAAACTATATACAAAATATATTTAATACAATTTTATTACCACTTAGTTTTTTAACCTTCAAAAATTTATGCAGCCTTGTGTTCGGCGAATATTTGTGTGGGTTTTTACCTAGAAGTGGTGAATACGTTTGTAAGAACTAGTGTCCTCAGAAATAAATCAAAAAAATCAAAATGTTAGACTTGAGATTGGTGTGGATTAAGGATGTGCATGTTGGACCAAAACGGTTACAACCAGAGGGTATCCAACACAATGCAACAAATAATGCAATCAAGAACTTCCAACCAGAGTATATCAAACACCAAATAACAACAAATGCTAAAGAGACCTTGCAACTTTTACTACAAAGGTGGCTACAAGTCCCAGCTGGTATGCACCGACAAGGCTGTTCAACCGAATGCCTAAGCGGATTATGTAGGGACAATATATTCTCAACATCTAGCGGAAGTAAACGCGAGATTGCAATCAGATCGATGATTAAACTAGAGCTTCTTGGATTACAAAATATTCCCATCAACGTCTAGGCAATCTTTCAGAGAAAAAGTTTTTTTATTTTTTCAATTGCTAAACACTTTAAGGCAAATAAGTATTTAGAAGAATAATTTGTGTAATATAATAAGATTCCTAAATGATCAACCATCATCTAGAACAGTTTCTTAAACTGAACAAATTACTCTAAGCAGGGTGATTTAAATATCCAATAGGGTAACGGAGTAACTAAAGTTTTTTGTGTATTTCCTATTAGCTGGTTACGCTACTTACTTTCCTGCAGCATTTTGAATTTATATTTCATTGAAGTATAGCCACTTCAGTTTTATTAGCAGTTTGAAATTTGTTTTTGTTAATTTCGTAGACTGCAACCCTTAGTGATACGATTTATTTTGCAGAACTTTCAAATATTTGCAAAAGCTGATTTAGGTTATATTCCTATTTGGATAAATTTTTTTACTTTCATGAATATAATTAATTCGTAATAACAGTATTATTTATACTTTCATATTCCAAGAAACTTGCTAGGGTAATGAAACTATTAGAGTGGTAACGTATGAAGAAACTAATAAAAGTTGACGAAACACGGATGTAGAACATGTTCGTAAGCCCCAACTCATTTTTTGTCGGGTTATTTGACAAACCACTTAAATATTATAATAGATAAAAGGTATCCAAATTATTTGTTTGTAACCAGTTTATATCGGAAAAACACTTAACATAAAATAGATGTTTCAAACGGCTTATTATATACAATTGAAACGAGTTTATCTCACAAAAATTTCATTTATGTCTGGAGTGCCGGAAGTGGTCTTAAAGTCTTTATTTAACAAAAAGTGGCTTATACAGAACTTGAAACAATTCGATTGAACGGAAAAGTATCCAATCATTTGTGCTGAAGCCCCTATGAAAACAAAGTCATACACAACTGCTACCTAGTTTTGTAATTTTCTTTTCAATAGAAATTAGTTTCAAGAATAACCGCCAAAAACTTCAATATAGTGAAATATGTTCATTTATAAAAAAAAGTATTGAAATAAATGCAATATTAAATTAGTTATAAAATGTGCTATATCGCAAATCGAAAATGTATGTCAGTCCTTAATTTTTAGAAGTCTTGTTTATATATTTACACTCTGTACATACGAGTTGAGTTAGGTAAGGTTAGGAGAGGTTAGGAGAGGTTAGCCGTTTTAATTTTTTGCAAATACTTTACTTTATAAAACGTTATTTTAATAAATTATGAAATAATTGCATTACACGACACGCTGCCGAATGGTGAATTGCAAAACAACCGTTGTCGTACATTTAGGTAGTGGTTGTATAGTTTCATCAAACTTAATACAAGTGTAACAATTAAACATTTTTTAATATTAGGTTTCATTTTTTTTTAAATCTCAAAAAATCTCCAGGTTAAGAATACTAAAAACTTAAATAAATATATATTTAGATTTAAAACAATAATTAGAAAACTAATCCTAAAAATATTGATGAATAACTTAAAATAGTTACTTTATTAATTAATTGATAGTTAAGAATATAAACGATAATAACGTTAAGAATTAGACAGATCTCTCATAATAAAATACAGTAAAATAATAGCTAATTTTAAAGCTTGAATTCAAGCTTTGTTTTATTGTGAGATTATTGAACAGAAAAATGTAGTTAAAATAGCTTTTTTAAAATCCATTGATCAAAATGTAAAAGTTTTCAACTGAGGAGAGCTTCGACGTCATCGATCGTGTCGGGTAATCCAAGGTTTCTAGTTTCGGGAAGAAGAAGACACAAAAGACCAGCGCAGATGGCGAGGACGCCGAACACGACGGAAGGGATCATGTAATGCACGCGGCCCTGCAATTGAAAGATTAAAGTGTTTAAAGATTGAGGAAAACCAGAAGGTAAAAAAATAAACTAAATAATGACGAAGGAAAATAAATATAAAGCAAAAACAGCACAGCGGTTTAACTGATAAGATGATAATGAAAAACTCTTAAGTAAAATGTCTTCAATGCTTCAAATAACAGCTAACGTTTTATTGAAGGGGAAATTTGACAAAAAATATCCTCAGTTCCAAAATTAAAAGCGGGGGCCAACAAAAAAATACAAACTTCACAAATAATTATAGAGATTAAGCAGTTGGTATGAATATACCGCAGCTATATGTAGCAAGTTCGAAGTTCTTTGGTTCATAAACTAACGTTTCATTGAATGCGATAGGATTCACCAACCGACGACAACAACTTCTTGCTCAACTGCGTTTTACTTGCTCGACAAAAATAAAGGCAAATAAAGTAAGCTCGATTATAATGTGTAGGCTTAGGCCAAAAGTACTTGTACGGTTATTTAGGTTAAAAAGGTTTCCTCGCTTGAAACAAAAGAATATTTAAATTTCCAAAAATTGTTATAGTTAACAACCATCACACTTTAATTTAGAGAAACGTTTTACTGAAGTCAAAACTTTACGAACAGCTTATGTGGTAAAACTAATCATCTCCACATTTTACATTTGGACGACACTGGCCAACAACAAAAACTATCTTCAACATCTTTTTAGTTGATGCAAGACATTTCGCATGTACTTGAATTCCATAATCCTTGATTTTGCACAATCAGATCAACTTTTTGATACATCGCCAAATAATGCAGTTTGTTTCAGCTAACATGTTCAGATATTTTCCTTCTGCTACTTGAATTAAGACCAATTTCTTTCTTATTTAAAATGAACTAATTGTGTTAGAAAATCACATTTCTTTTATATTTATTTAGGACGAGACTACTGAAAATAAACTGAACATTTCCAAGCCTTATCTATTTAGTCCGAACATCTGGCACACTGTTGATTTATATGCAACATTGTAGCTCTTATTAGTATGTGGCAGTTTTTACACCGGCGAAGCTTATTCAGCCACTGACGATGATGAAAATAAGTTACAATCTGTAATAGCACCAACCGCTCGGGCGTTAACACCACATACAACCTACAGACTGCTTCATCAGTTATTCTGTTCGGCACGGTGTATGAAGATACACAATCAACGACCCAAAGAAAGAAACTAAACAAATTGAAAAATTTCACATTTAAAATTTGACTTACAAGCAGATCAATTATATAAGGAACAACACCAGATCCAATCCTGGCAAACACGCATGCTGTTCCCAATGCTATGGCACGAACTTCTGTAGGAACAAGCTCCACTGTCAACAAAAATCCTAATTTGTAAGCGGGGCTGATGAAAAACTTCGCCACTGTAGCCAGAGTCAGGCTTACGTAAGTCATATCTAGAAAAAAAGGGGATTACCAGTAATAAAATATTATATTTATACATCTGCTTTTGGTTAATACAGACGAACTTCAGTAATTTTATGAAATTAGCTCACCACCTACCAGTGCAATTTGATAGAGGAAACACATTGGATATATGGAATATACGAAGCATAGATCCATCAAGGTTGTATGGTTGATAACAAAATTAAAATATGGAAAAGTCCGATAACTTTACAACCACAATTTTGTGGTGCAATATATAGGATTCTACATTACCTTTTGGTACGGCAGATATTGCTAGACAAACCACGCCTGTTGACAACAACCAAAAACAAATGTTCGTTCTTCTTCCAAATCTGAAACAATGTATTTATAGAATAACTGATAAATAATTAATAAAAACTGTAATCTTATTGAATTTAAAGAAACGATACATCCGAGGGTGACGACGACACGCCAGACTACGACTAAGACTGAATAGTAATTACTAGCTCTCGACTTCGTTTCACTTGCTCCATAAAAATGGCTCTATTAAGTAGCGTGTGCATATACAATAGTAATTATTAATGTAATTTCAATAATATGGAAGTGCTTCGAACAGTGTTGCCACTCCAAAAAAAAATTCTTCACAAGAACCGTGAAGGATTCAAAAAGTACATGGATACGAGTGCCGTTTTATACTACTGAACCCCAAAATAGTACAACCATTCAAGACTTTACTTTACCAATAGAACTAAGTATTTATTTAACTAGCGATAGATGGCCAGCAATCTGGGGTGAAGAAAACAAACCTCCTATTTTTTGGCTATAATTCGATAAATATATTTTGTATGAAAAAAATATTCCTGGTAATATTGGTTGGATGGTCATTATAAGCAACTTTTGTTCAACAAAGGTCTGTTCCTTGGAACAGAAGTTTAAAGTTGCCCAAAAAATTTCAGAGTTGAAAAAAACATTTTGGCTACAACATGTTAAAGGTAAGTTTTTGAAAAAATTACTCCTGCCAATTTTGATTGGATGGTCATAATTAACTCTTCAAACAAAAAAACTTTAAGCCTTTGCTCAAAAATTGTTTTGGATTTAAGTCTGTAAAGGTCCATTTTTTAAAGAAAAAAATACTGATGACGTTTGTTAGATGGTGATTATAAACTATCTTTTCAAGAAAATTTCACTCCAAATTCTGTTTTTGTTTATAACTCCAAAAATTTCATGATTCTAAAAATACTGTTGACAATATTTTTCAAATGGTCCTAAAAACAATTTTTGTTTAACAAAATGGTCTGTTACTCTTCAAAAAACTAAACTTTTGCTCAAAGGTTTTCAGAGTTAAAAAACTGGTTTCAGCTATAGCTTTTTTAAAGTTGGTTTTTGAAGAAAAATAATACGCATGACAATTTTGATTTTTGTTTAACCAAAGTTGTTTAATAAGAACATTGTATGTAGCTCTTCAAAAAATAATCGGCTTGTATTAATGAATTTGCTATGTAACTCTTCAAATGAAGAAACAAAGCAATGTTCAATACTAATAGATCTCCGGATACTGACTTTTTCATCCAATCTATTAGTGCATGAATCAAAACAAAGTATGGAAATTTTTTTTAATGAAAATGCTTTGGTTCTGGATATGCAACTCTTATGTAGAGCTTTGTTACACATGTTTCACATAAATTGTAGGAGAAAATTAAACTAAATATTTTTTGCAAAACATATTGCAAGTCCTGTCTAACCATAGAACCTAAATTTTTCAATAAATATTGATTTTAGAAGAAACTAGTTATGCCTAAACCGCTATGGAGCTTAATGTCCAGCGATTATTTATTTTTAGAATATAAAATTGTAAGTTTTTTAAATTGTAAAAATATAATCAGCAATAACAAAAAATGATTTAGATTCTATTACATTATATTTATACATGCGTACTTATTATTAAATTCTGAAAATTTGAAGTAAAAAATTTTTTTTATTAATGTAAAATTTTTTAAGTTATTTTTCCTCATTTTAAACTTGAATAACAAACTAGTTATGCCAAAACCGCTATGCGGCTTCAGTTTCGAGCGATTACTTATTTTTATAATATACAATTGTAAATATTTTTCAAATTGTAAAAATATAAACAATAACAAAAAATCGATTTTTTTAGATTCTATTACATTATATTTATCCATGCACTTAGTTAAATTATGAAAATTTGAAAAAAAAATTAATGTAAAATATTTTACAAGTTATTTTTCCTCATTTTAAACTCAAATAGCAAAACAAAAACAGAAATTATCTAAG
>JARUHE010344806.1:0-10326 GCA_031471125.1 Archaeomysis grebnitzkii | reverse complement strand
ATATATTTTTGTATATATAAATTCAGTTTGTTTTTGTATGAAAGCTAGAATTTGATTTAATTGTTACTGCAATTACTAATTTGTTATCTGACATTTTCTATTTGTTACATGTAACACTAATTGTATAACTTGACATAAACCCTCCATAATAATATTTTAACCTAACATATTTTGCATAAGTGTCTTAATAATTAAATTTTATACTATCCACACTTTTTTAATATTTAATACAAGATAAACTAACCTTTCGGGCTTGTAGAATTACAATTTATGTTAAAATTGTTTAATATTTGTAGTGTTAATATCATAAATTTCACCAACAGATGTTGTTAAATATAGATACGCTTGTAATATTGTTGTCATAGCAATAGTTTTTATTTAAAATTAAACATTACATCGCGAAATATTGTAACAAAATACAGAATAACTTGTCATTATTTTGAGTATGTAATTTACTTTTATACTTCACAAATAGCATTTACAATATTATAAATAATTTATATATATTACAATAAACACATTTTCCCGTTAATGAAAAATAATTAAAAGATAAGTAACACATTTAACGTATGTAATTTTTATGTATGTACATCTTAGAATTTTATAAGCTTTAGAAAAGATTCTTAAATCTTCCATAAACAGTTTTGCTAAATGTAAGGTATTTTCAAAATAATTTTCCCTACAAAACTTGATGTATTTTGTTTACATTAATATTATTTTAGTTTTACACTGCTTATTGAATTATAAACAAAATCTTGAAAATTGATTGTAAAAATTGTTTGAGTAAGAATATTTATATAGCTTAGTTGTCACACAACTTTTTATTGAATTATAAACAAACTCTTTGAAAATTAAAAGTAAAAATCGTTTGAGTAAAAATATTTAACTTAGGTGTCACACAACTTTTTATTGAATTATAAACAAACTCTTGAAAATGAAAAGTAAAAATTGTTTGAGTAAGAAAATTTTTAACTTAGGTTGCACACAACTTTTTATTGAATTATAAACAAACTCTTTGAAAATTAAAAGTAAAATCGTTTGAGTAAAAATATTTATAATTTAGGTGTCACACAACTTTTAGCTATAAATTAAAAAAAAACCATTGTTGTACAAATATAGGAGACTAATTTGATTTATCTAAGGCATTTTTGTATTTTAAGTAATATATTTAAGGTTTCTAACCATTACCTATATTAACAAAATTGGTCAGTTGCATAATAATAATTAATAAACCTTCCCTTAAAGAAACATTTTTTATAGTTTTTACAACATCAAAATAGAATTTCACTCGAGGCCTAAAGTTGCTTTATTACATTTTTCAGTTGAGATTAAAATAATTTTTTTAAAATATTTTGTAATGGTTAAAATTGAAATATAGTTTAAATAAAACTATAATACATGAAAACGTGACATAATTATAAATCTAAACCCCTTTTTTTAAATGTGCAATATAAACACCAAGATACATTTCCTTTTTTATCGTATGTATTCCTCTTTAATTTTAAATTAATTTTTCTGCACACTATGAAATTGTTATCCTGCTAACAAATAATTTCAAAATTTTAAACAAATATTAATTTGCTTTTATATATTGTTTGTGTGTTAAATATTATTTATGTATATCTTAATAATTACATCTCCCATAAAACCTAACAACTGTAAAGAAAATACCTTTTTAATACTTGTAATTATATTTCATGTAAAAATATAAAACTTTAACTAAGAAGTCTTTAAATAATTTTAACTAAACTTAAATTAAACAGTAAATGAACAACTAAACCAAATAAACAAATCAATAAATCAATATTAAATTTATTATAAAAAAACTATCATTAAGAAAAAACAATTATAAGAAGTTATTCAGAAAAAAAAACTATCATACACAAATCAATCATCCGAATTTATTCAGAAAAAAATAATCAATATCAAGTAAATTATAAACAATTTATCTTTAAAAAAATCATAAACAAGTCAATTGTAAGAAAATAATCATAACACAATTAATCATAAACAAATCAATCATAATAAACTAATCATAAACAAGCCAATTATAAAAAAATCAATCACAACAAAATTAATCATAAGCAAATAAATCTTAGGACATTAATCATAAACAAACAAATATTAATATATCAATCATACGGATTTTATCATAAACAAATTTATCAATAACAAATCAATGTAAGAACTAATCATTAAAACTAATCATAAACAACTCAATCATAACATGTTAATCTTAAAAATAATCATTAAAAATCAATCATAATAAATTAATCATAAACAAGTTAACCCTAAAAAATGAATCAATTCTAGAATATTAATCATACAAAAAATTAATCATTAACAAACCAATTGTGAGAAATTAATCATAAAAAATTAATCATTAACAGAGAATGATTGTGTTATGGCCGATAAATCCTGTAATCCCGGTGAGTTCCCCAAAATATCAAAAATTGACGCATGAAATATTTTTCAGTTTTAAAAAGTTTAAAAAAATAATTTCATCGTACCTAGAATACCTTCGTAGAAATTTCACATACTTGTATCTCTCCCTATTTGTTTTTATGTAGTTCTTATATATGTACAAAAATAGGAAAGTAGGAAACCTTGAAAATTATTTTAAATGTTTTTTTTAAATATGCAGACAATTAAATTTACAACATATAAAAAACTAACTTGATGTTATATCAATGAAGAAACAAAATACAAGTTAATGTAAAAAACGAAATGTTATCAATCGTTACATCTTCAAATACAAACTTGAAAAACTAGTTTCATGTAAGAATGCATGAATCTGTATGAGTACATATGTATGTGCGTTTCCAAGTATAGAAGAAGCAATAAAGATCGTATGAGCATACAAGCCCAAATAAGTGCATGAGTATTTAACTTTGACCAATCGGTCAATAATATATGAAGATTTTCAAAATAGTTTGAAAGTTATGTAGTTTTCTATTTAACTATTTAAAAGTTATGTAGTTTTCTATTTAACTATTTAAAAGTTATGTAGTTTTCTATTTAACTATTTAAAAGCTATGTAGTTTTCTATTTAACTATTTAAAAGTTATGTAGTTTTCTATTTAACTATTTAAAAGCTATGTAGTTTTATATTTAACTATTTAAAAGTTATGTAGTTTTTTATTTAACTATTTAAAAGCTATGTAGTTTTCTATTTAACTATTTAAAAGTTATATAGTTTTCTATTTAACTATTTAAAAACTATGTAGTTTTCTATTTAACTATTTAAAAGTTATTTATTTTTCTATTTAACTATTTAAAAGTTATGTAGTTTTCTATTTAACTATTTAAAAGTTATGTAGTTTTCTAATTAACATTTAAAAGTTATGTAGTTTTTTATTTAACCATTTAAAAGCTATGTAGTTTTCTATTTGGTATAATGAGTTGTTTTTATGTATTCTGGAATGAATGCGCATTTTATTAAAAAAGTGTTTTTAAAGTATTCTTTTTAAAAACTTTTAAAGTTGTAGATTTATTAAAATTTTCCTTCTTAAGTCTGGCTACTTTGTCTCAGACATACTATTCTTTAATGTATGTTCATAACAGTAAACACATACACACACATACATACATAAAGTCACGCACATCTACACACACACACACACACACACACACACACACACACACACACACACACACACACACACACACACACACACACACACAGACAAACATACGCGCGTGCACGCACACACAAGTATGTATAATTCAAGTTAAACTAAGAACACAAACATTGCTATTTTATCTTAGTGAGTAAAATTTAAGTCTATAGTGAACTGACTTGAAAGCTAGATTACAGCCATAAAACCATACAGAAGATTATTAAATCGTGGAAGAAACTAAAATCAGTAATTAAAAATCGAAATAAATGTTTCTTATTATTATAATTTCACGGAACAAATAAATACGAATTAATGGATTCGTTTAATTAAAATTAATTATAGTTTAAGTTTCATTTTCATTATTTACGATTTTCACCCATGACACGACCTTACTATATTTAGATTCTCTTCAATTCCCATTTTTTCAATCTTACAAATTATTTTGATGCCATAAATATTTTGGTTTAGTACTTTTTAGTCATTTTATTCTGGGTTTCAATTTTTAATGTCATAAATATTTTAGTTTAGTACTTTTTGGTCATTTTATTTTGGGTTTAAATTTTTTAATGTCATAAATGTTTTGGTTTAGTACTTTCTGGTCATTTTATTTTGGTTTTCAAATTTTTTAATGTCATAAATGTTTTGGTTTAGTACTTTTTGGTCATTTTATTCTGGGTTTCAATTGTCAATGTCATAAATATTTTTTTTTGGTCATTTTATTCTGGATTTCAATGCTTCAATGTCAGAAACATTTTGGTTTAGTACTTTTTGGTCATTTTATTCTTTGTTTCAGTTTTTTAATGTCATAAATATTTAGGCTTATTACTTTTTGGTAATGTATTCTTGTTTTCAGTTTTGTTTTCAATGCCATAAATATTTTGGTTTACTACTTTTTGGTTATTTTATTCCAATTTTCAATTTTCTTTTTAATGCCATAAATTTTTTGGTTCAGTATTTTTTAATTATTTTATTCCGGTTTTCAATTTTTTTTAATGCCATAAATTTTTTGGTTTAGCACTTTTTAATTATTTTATCCCGGTTTTCAATTTTATCTTTAATTCTATAAATATTTTGGGTTAGTACTTTTTGGTAATGTTATTCTTGTTTTCAATTTTTTTCAGTGTCAATTTTATTTTTATTGACATAGACATTTTGGTTTAGTACTTTTTGGTCATTCCGATTTTCAATTTTAATTTTAATGCCATACATATGTTGGTTAGTTTCTTTTGTCATTTTTGGTCCGGTTTTCAATTTTTTTTAATGTCATAAATATTTTGGTTAGTACTTTTCCGTTATTTTGTTTTGTTTTTCAATTTTATTTTGAATGCAATAAATTCTTTGGTTTAGTACTTTTTGATCATTTTATTTTAGTTTTATATTTTATTTTTGGTTTGACACTTTTTTGGCAATTATATTCCGATTTTCAGTTTTATTTTTAATGCCATAAATTAGTTGGTTTAGTACTTTTGGGTCATTTTATTTTATTTTGCAAAAGTTTTCAATTTTGTTTTCAATGCCATAAAGGTTTTTGTTAAGTACTTTTTGGTAATTTTATTCTGATTTTTAATTTTATTTTACTGCCATAATGTCATAAATATTTTTAATTAGTACTTTTTGGTAACGTATTTTTGTTTTCAATTTTGTTTTTAATGTCATAAATATTTTGGTTTAGTATTTTTTGGGAATGTTTTCTTGTTTTCAATTTTGTTTTCAATGCCATAAGTATTTTGGTTTAGTAATATTTGGTAATTTTATTCTTGTTTTCAATTTTAATTGCATTTAATTTTACAAAATGTTTTACTTATTTGATCGTCTATATTGTAGTATATATGGAAATGTTAATATAATTGGTTGATATTATTCAATACTCAACAATGAACTATGTAGTTGAAACTTATAAAATATATTTTTGCTATGCAATATATTATTCTTTGTGTTTTTTAAAAACGATTGGTAGTTTGAATTACTTCTCTCCGTAATTGTATAATTTAGAAATTATACTTTTGTGAATAATGGTTTCTTGTTAACTCTCTAACGTCTATTGTGATGTAATAGCAACATTAATGAAAAATTTGTTCAATATTGAACTCAATGTATAAAAATTGTTTTCAAAGCTAACTTCAATGTGTTTTAGTTATCTTAACAATGTCTATTCAGGCGTTAGAGAGTTGAGAATTTTTCCGCAAGAATTATTTTTTAATTAAAAATACTTTCGACAAAAAATGTTTTCATGGACGGTGACGGATTTGTTCTGAAACAAATCAGGAACGATTCCAAAACGCTTTTGAACGTAATGATGCAGTTGAAGGTGTTCTGGAACATCCCATCACCGTTTGTGGAAACGCCCATCAATTTAATGGTTTATTTGTTCATGTTCCTGAACACTTCATGAACTTCTCCATGACAGTTTGTGAACATTTTTCAACCTAAAAAATTCCCCAAAATTTGTAAATATTTTTTCCGCCCTAATCTTCCTTCTCTCACACGCAGCCCAGGACGGCAGTTGGTCTGGGTGGTCGGCGTGGTCCATCTGCAGCGCCACTTGTAAGGGACACCGCCGGCGCTCCTGCGACAGTCCTGCGCCGTTGCATGGAGGTAACCACTGCTTCGGGGAAGACTTCCAATCCAGGGACTGCAAGGGTGGCATGTGCAGAGGTAAGCGGAACATTTTTTAATTTTATTAAAATTGTTTGGAACAAAAACTTTCTGTAATAATACTAATGTGTGTGCAGAGAGTTCAATCTCTGCATAAGTGTTACTAATGAATATACATATAATTAAATATAAGTATCTAGCATCACACGAGTGGTGTAATATATTTATTTATATTTGATTATTAACATTATTTTATGGTTTTTATCCAAGTTTCCCCATTTCTAAAATACTTATATTACTTGGTTTTGTTTTGGAGCAAGTCAACACCTTAGAAGTTAGAATGTTTTTCTTTTGTAAACTTAGGAAGAAGTCATATGACGAACTCAATTAATGTTCAACAACACGTGCCATGTGTTATAAAGCAATCGTACATGATTGAATTGTTAACGTTATATTAATGAGAACAAACAAATGAGAACAAACTAGAGTAAAAGTAAGGACAATTTAAAGTTAATTTGTCACCCGGCAGTGACAAGTTTGCCCCAAAATACAGAAGATAACAAAAAATATTAAACATGGTTAATAACAAAATAAATATTGTAATAATTGAATAAATACTTAAATAAAAATAAAACATTTACTTCCTAAGTTTGTTTTTTATAGACTCCGAATAAAATAAATCAAAACATTAGTTTTATCTAAGGTGTAAGATTGTAATACTTGATAATTCTTAAATAAACACTTTTATTGAACCAAAATTAACTTATTGTTTTTATTTTTGTTTTAGGAAATGAAGTATCAAGAGTACTTGGGACTGGGAACACAGATGAAGGTAAAACACATGTTTTTTTAACACTTAACTGTTTTTTGTAACATCGTTGATACATAAGTATAATGGCTTATTCGATTTTAGTTAACGCCAGTGATACACATCACGTTAGTTTACATATTTAAGAAATCCATACAGACAAACATTTGCCTGTATACATTTATTAAAAACATAAACTAACTTGATTTGTATCACTGGTGCTACATAAGATAGAACAAGTCATCGCACTTATGTATCACCGGTGCTACCATAAAAAGTTAAATTGTGGTCAATTTTTAAATGGTGTTTTTTATTTGTTTTTTTTTTCATCATTCTACAAAGTTTTTTTGTATTTCTTCAAAACTCAAAGTTGTTTTGAGTTTGAATATCGAATTTAAAAAACAATTCGGTTATTGTACACAATCCAGTCAATTGAAAAGTCATACAATGATTGTTTCTTATAAACAATTTTCAGAAAAGTACAAACAAATGAAAAAAAATAAAAACAAAGAAACAATAGAACCTGTGAGGGTAGCATCCATACAATATACAATACACAATGTTCACAAATGTTAGCAATCTCTTAGAGCTAAACCATAAATTTATATTTTCTTCTGTTCCAATTCCATTTTGAAAATTTTATTGTCTGCAGGTTTTTTTTCATTGATAAAGTTTTTAAGACTAATTCATTCATACTGAAAATCTGTTTTCATTTCATCATAATAATATATATTATTTTTTTTACATTATCTTATTCTTAAAATAAAATTTATATGCAAATTGTCTATATTCAACATTTGCTGGCATAAATATAATAATCAAATTGATCAAAAATTTTATTTTAATAATATTTTATTTAGGCTAGATATAAAAAGGTTGTTTTTATACTATATTAATGTAGACATAAATAATGCAAAAACTAATTTTTAACAAATTTTGGTTGAAAATGCAACGTAAAATAAATTTGTAAATAAAATCAAATCATTTTTTTTTTCATTTAAGGAAGTGCACAAAATCTTATTTACTAAAATGTCGAACATTCTCAAATTCATTTGAATGAAAATTTGAAATAAATAAATTTCATGAACTTATTTGTTGGATGTATAAAAGTTTCAACAATACGAAAACTTTCGCTATTATCCGAAAGTTTATTGTTCTTTTCAGCCAATCACAATTCATTGTTATTTTAACCAATCACATTTTATTGTTATTTTAACCAATCACATTTCATTGCTATTTTAACCAATCACATTTCATTGTTGTTTTAACCAATCACATTTCATTGTTATTTTAACCAATCACATTTCATTGTTATTTTAACCAATCACATTTCATTGTTATTTTAACCAATCACATTTCAATTCCAATAAAAGGTTATCTTAAACTTAATTAGCAATTGAAGAATATTTTTTCTGCTCTAAATATTTAGAGCTCGCTTCTTAAGCTACTTGAAAAAAATTTCTATTCCATTGAACCGGATGAATTTTAAAATTAATGACCATAAAATATTAAATTAATATTCACGTGAATATTAATTATATTTGTTGATAATTGAGGTTTTATAATAAATTATCGAATGTTTATACTGCAGAGCATTATAATATAAAATAACAACTTTGGTTTGGTTTTGATAAGTTATAGTGTTTTTTTTTACAATAATACATTTCATAATTTGTATGTTAAAGTAAAGAGAAAATGTAACTTTGTATTGCTCAACTTTTTGACATGTAGAAAACACCTCTGGTGTATAAACTGTTTATTCATAAAGTGTTTCGTTTATATTATTATTTAATACATTTCAAAATGAATTATGTTTTTTAGCTTATCAGTAAATTATCTAGCTACTTTTTACCTTACTAAATTGATTCACTGAAGACTAACAAAACTTGTTGAACTTAATTTGATTTTGTAACAAAAGTTTCTTTGTTGAAATAATGTCGACACTTTAGACAAATCTGGCAAGCCTAGATTAATCCATCAGATTAAGTCAAGTAGAAGGGTCGGGTCGACTCCATTAAGTTAAGAGGGACAAAAAAACTTGAATAATCTTAACCAACAATTTGTTTTGTCATAAACAAATTTTCAGAACATTTAGATACAAATTATTTATCTTATATAACTTTTTTTAATCTATCTGGGTTTTTTTCTGTATATAAAACTTTTTTTTAGAAAATGACATAAATTTTTTTTCAGTATATATAACTATCTTTTAGAAAATGACAAAAGTTTTAAGGAATGATTGAACATAACGCTAGAGTTATAGTATTCAAACAAGCTTACTTCATCAGATTAAAAACTTCCCAACAAAAATAATTGCAAATATTGAAAAAGCTTTCACATAATTATTTTTTTTCTATGGACGAAACTTATAAAAATAAGTTTAGATAAGGTTGAGTTGGTTTTGAACTTTTTGTTGACAGTTGTGAATAGGTTTGTAAAGCTGCATCCAGAAGGTACTTGAACCAAGCTCTTATCTTAATTCGCCCCAACTTTTCCGTCTCTTGTTCAGAATAAAACCGTTCAGCTGATTTTTATCGCCTGTTTCGACGATTCTTTCAACTTTTACGGCGTAATCCCTCATAATAACTGCTGTATCCAACTGCTTAACTTTATTATTTCTATTTACTGCCATTTAAACTTTTCACTTTGGGATTTTCTCTCAACATTTCAGTTTATTATTTATATATTTTCAATTTATTCAGGTGGTTTTGAGTTTGATATGTTTGATATGTTTAGATTATTTACACGTTTAAAAACATGTATGTTTTGTTTATTTGTATATTTAAACACATATGCAAGTGTTTGTGGCATATGTTTGTATGTATGTATGTATATATGATTGAGTATTACTGTGTGCTTACTCACTACATTAATTATGTACAGAAGTAGACTTATATATAGCTAATACGTACAATAATATAAATATGGTTTTAAATTAACCTATCACTCATACAACTCAAATAATTTAGTTTTTATATTGTAATATAATTTTTGAACTACAACGAAATCCTGAGCTATGAAGTCCTGGGCTATGAACATACAGAGTAATGACAAGCCTGAGTTTTGAATTACATGAATTATGACAAAGTGGTACAGAAGGTAAATTTTGTGAAAATATTAGATTGAACACTTGTAATCACGAACTGTTTAATTTGTTTATAGTTTTAAAATGTTACAACTGTATTGTTTATTTGCGTGTGTTAACAAACAGTTACACTTATTTACACTTGTGTATTTTGTACATAACACCATGAAAGTTATATCAATAATTTTGCCTGACATTTTCGTTTTTATATACATATA
>JARUHE010344795.1:0-10327 GCA_031471125.1 Archaeomysis grebnitzkii | reverse complement strand
ATTGTTGCCCTCAGGTGACCAGAGCTCGCTCTTCAAGCTACGTGATCAATGGAATCTTATCCACTGTGCAATCCCCAGCCTGAATGAAGGCAACAATTGAATATATTTATTCACATTTCTGCCCGCAAAACTCTAAAATATATATATATATATATATTTATTTAACAACCCCTTTTCTTACCTGATTACTTTTGGGTCCAGTTCAATATCAACTGATTTTTCAAAATAAAATTCATTTAATTTATACTCGGGTTTTAAAAATAAAAATCTTATGTAAACAAAAATATTGTTTATTTAATATTTAAAAGTTTTTTATTCAAAAAAATATTGAATAAACATTTTTATTCTATTGAAAGATTTTTTGTGTTTGAACATGTGTTTAGGTTTGTTTGTTTATTTTTTAATGTAATGAATTGGGCTGAAAATTTATTTTTTATAAATGCTGAGGTTTGAGTTTTGTATTAAATTGAAAACTTAATAAAAAATTACTTTTTACATTATTGGTGTTAGTTTGTATTGCTGTAATTAATATTATTATTATTATTATTATCATTATTATTGTTATTTTGTTATTATTATTATTATCATTGCCATTATTATTACTATCATTTTGTTATTGTTATTGTGGGTGTTAGTTTTTATTGCTGTAACTATTAGTACCGTTTATAGTATTATAAAAATTAAATTAAGATTAATATTATTTTTTATTGTTTTTATTATTATTGAAATATTATTAATGTTAATAACTTGACAAAAATTTAGGAATTAAATAACCAATGTTCATGTTGTTTTATTTTTCACTATTACTATGGAGGTTATTATTCCTACCTTTGTTAGTGTTTGGTCAGTCAAAAAAATAACGTAGGGTCGTCTATAGTTATGATTATTATTGCAGAACTATCTATAAATATAATTATCATTTAATAGTTGATTATTATACATAAATATGTACAATACCCAATTAAAAAACATTTCCAAATGAGGATGTTTACAGATATTTACAGATAAATATATACAGTATATGAATTACATTATAATAATATCTCCAGTTATAAGTAATTTTCAAGTTATTTTTTTTAGATAAATGATTATTATTGAGCAGCATAAGTATAAGATAAAAATATAGTGTTAACATATTTTCCTTAGAACTCCATGTAAAATTATGTATAATTATAATTAAAATATTATGATAAATGAGAATGATTTTCAATGCAAAAAAGTCCTTGGTGTCAATTTTGTAGAGATAATGAAACTATACGTCATTGGAAATCATAGAATTTCCAATGTTAGAACAAGATAAACTCATATTTAATTTAAACACCCAAATGGATGAAGAATAGGACTAGGGAGACTAACCCATTAAGTTTTAAATGCAAAAAAGTGATAAATGCTGACTGAATAATAATATTATTTTAAACCTTATTATGTCATTAGTATTATTATTATTTTCATTATTACTATTTTAAACAGGAAATGTTTTCACATCCTATCAAAATTAACTCTAACAAGAGATATGAACACCAAAATGTCGTTACTCGTTGTGTTCTGAAATTTCCCTCAATTTGTTTAAGCTTCTTTTGATTAGTGAGTGATTTAATTGTGTGTGCCTGTTATGGAGATAAATTGTGAATATAAGAAAGTGTTGTCTTCAATATTATTTTTAATCAAGTTCTTTTTGCGAATATATGTATGAAAATTAACAAGATTTTACTATTTCAGGAAACAATTAATTTTATTTCCTGAAATTATATTTTTTAATTTGCTTAAGTGTTTTGAAGAACAATTTTTAACTGTAAAATAAAAGTTTTTAAGCCTTAATTAAAAAATAATTGACTTATCGTTTACAGCCTAACTGCAATACTCAAAAAATAGTATTATTCATACGAGTGTGTATTAACTTAGACTGAGTAGTGTAAAAACAATTTGGTAAAAGGAAACTATTTTAACATCTTCACTCTAAATAATTATTTAACATTAAAAAACTAAAAGAATTGTTTGCTAAAATGGCGTCCAACCTAAATTCCAATCGAAATCTTGACGATGTACCGTTAATCAGAGGAATGGTTGTAGAAGATCCGCCCACAGATGGTGACAGAAGTCCAAACATGAACAGCAATTCTTCCACCAGTGAAAGTAGTTCCGCAAGAAATGGAACTAGTTCGTCATCAACCAGCAACCGTAATGTCAATGGACATCCCACTGACAACACAAACAGTGATGCACCTAACCATAGTGACATGGTCGACTCAGAAACAATGACTGATCTAGGTGCCGCTAATACCGATGCAGAATTTTGGGCTGAAGTGGATAGCAATGCACCAAATGTGGAAGAAAAACCGACGACATACAACGAAATAGTTCCTCCACACACCACAGGTGGCGTTGATGTCGTTCCACGGGTGGCGGGAAATAGAACAAATGGGAGGGACTTGTCGGAGAGAAGTCGCTTGGTTGAGGATTTTGGACCTGTTCACGAAACACCAACAATAAATTTGCATCCCTATGATGATTTAAAGTAAGATTTTTTTAGTAATTACTCTACAAATACAAACATTGAACATTAATATTTTAACTGTTTCTTGTAACACAGGTGATACATAATTATAATTACCTACACTAGTGATAAAAACACAGAATATCAAGAAGTGTCCATCCAATTGGGATTGCACACTGCCAAAAAATAAGATAAAAAATAAAAACGA
This sequence comes from Archaeomysis grebnitzkii, assembly GCA_031471125.1. Taxonomy (NCBI): domain Eukaryota; kingdom Metazoa; phylum Arthropoda; class Malacostraca; order Mysida; family Mysidae; genus Archaeomysis; species Archaeomysis grebnitzkii. The sequence goes on along the minus strand of JARUHE010344795.1, from coordinate 7,625 downwards.
TCGAACGACATAGACTTTAAAAAAAACTATTTCGCGTTCTACAGTATGTCAATTCCTTCGCCTTATTTAAGTTTTATATTTATAACTATCAACTTTAGATCTTTAGACGAACATACATTATGTAATTATTGTTAATTTAATAAAAACAAACATTATTAAACTGCAAAAATGTTTACATTTTTAATTAAAAAACATCTGATACATCCAAGCGTGGCCATTATCAATCACGAAACCCTTAAATAAAATTCATTTAACAGAAATTCAAGTTTTTTAAATTAATTTTGTTTAGGCATTTGAAAGACTGAACCAGTTGAAATTATTTGGAAAATATGAGCTATCTATATTCCCCATTACACATGGAATATATAAAGAACATTGGTTGTTGGTTGCTTGTTATTGGACACAAATTATAGACACAGTACATGTCACATCTTGTGTTCCATTGATTGACGTTTCTTGGTGGTCTGTGATACAAACAAGTGTACGTTAATGTTCGTAAGAGTACATTTGTTCTTATGTTTTTTAACTTGTTTTTGTTAGATCTGAAATTAACTGGATTTTTGTAACACCAGTCTTTATAAGAAGAACTTGAGAAGGCAATAGTAGCATTAATGAATCTAATAGTTTGCCATCAAAGGCTTAAACCATGGATAGCTAGCCAATCAAAAGAGAATATATCACAGAATATGTAAGTGTTCCTGCTTCGTTCTGCTATATTTTAATTCTTAAATAATTGATGTAAATTCTGTTCCAGCCCGCCAACAACTTCTGCCCATGCGCACGGCAATGATGGGTTTGATGAGCATACACGTGACGTCATCTTGCATCCGCCTGGTCATCATCATCATCATAAAGTATTTTCTATTTCTATTTCATTAATTAATTAATTAAAGACACGATTTTTTAATTATTTTTTTTATTTAATTAATTAACTAATCTTATGGATGCTTTGAATTTTTTGTTTGTTTTTGTTTTTTATTATTGTGGAGCGAAGGAAGCGCAGCAGTTAATTATCCCCCCCCCCTTTATTTGTTTGTTGTGTTTGGTTGAACACTGAAAAAAAATATTCACAATTTCTGATTTAATAAACACTTATAAATACTTTTTAACTTAAACTTTGTTCTATCATTTCAAGAAAAATGTTACCAACAACATGAAATATAAATCATATTAAAAATACGTTTACTTTTAGTTATTAAATATAAGATAAAAAACTTTTCAAGTTATAACTTAATTTTTCAAAAAACAATTATAAAAACTTATGATCGAAATTTTGTTTTGTAGTTTAATAAAAACTCTTACCCACAAAACAATTTTTTTTCAATTAAAAAGATTAAGTATAAGACAAAAATGGTAAAACAAGACGTTTGTCGCAAGCTTTGATGCGCACGCATTGATCAAGCTATATGATATCTTGCTTTCTCTTCTTTTAATAACAAGTTAAGCTATAATTTATCACAAAATAGCTCATAGCCTTCAAACTAGGGTTGCAATTCACTATATCATCATTGTTTGGTTTGTTGTTCATGTTGTATGACTTTTATTTCTTAACAAAAGATTAAAATAAAAAACTTCAAAAAACAAAAAAGATCGTTTTTAAATCATTATTTGATAAAACTTCATCAAAACGACTTATGATTCCACCCCTTTGCCCTCCATAGAAGCACCAAACCAGCTAAAGACATCATCTTCCCTCTCCATAGAAGCACCAGCCCAACTAATGACGTTACCTTCCCCTGCAGAAAAAGCACCAACTCGACCTGAATACCTTCTCTTCCAAGCAAAGCCTTGCCCATGGCGTGATGGACGCGGCTCTACTGGCAGCAAATGCCAACCAGCTTCGGTATCTGATCGAAAGCGAATCGACGAAGCCGTTCTACTATTTCAGCTTCGTTCTTCTTATTACAAGCATCATTACGCAGGTGAGTTATTATCTTGGGTACCATATGATGCAGTGCTTACCCTACTTATGGTACGGTGTTTATCCTACTTATGGTACGGTGTTTACCCTACTTATGGTACGGTGTTTACCCTACCTATGGTACGGTGTTTACCCTACTTATGGTACGGTATTTATCCTACTTATGGTACGGCATTTTCCTATTTATGATCACTGATCTAAGCCTATGTATAGGCCTTTCAATAATAATTGGTTGGTAGTTCCTGTCGCCAACACATTTACTTTCCTGCACTGCGATCGCAATGTAGATGGTATACCAAGATGGCGATCATAAGGTAAAAAGTAATGCTATAAGGATACGAAACTATTAGATATTTTTTATTGATTAATTATGGTTTATTGTGTAGCTTATGGATATAAATAATAAACACAATAATGAATCAAAAGATGAAGGAATAAAATTTCACATGTAATAAATTTACTAATATATGAGGAAAATTGAATTACATAGGCAGGATGCACTGATCTAAGCTTATTATTACTTATATAATATAATATCGTAGTATTAATACTTGAATATTACTTAAATAACATAATATTGTAGTATTAATACTTAAATATTATTTATACAATGTAATCGCAAATCAGAATCGTCTATTTAAAGTACTTATCTAAAACCTGTTAAAACATTATCTTAAAGTAGAATAAAAAGTATGGTACACCAAGATGGCCGACGTTAGCGACCGACTTAGGTTACAAAGGCCTATCCATAGTTTCAGATCAGTGGTTATGGTACGATATTTATCCTACTTATAGTAAGGTATATATCCTATTTATGGTAAGGTATTTACCGTTTTATGATATGGTACCAACAATTACGTTATAGTTTTCTAAAATGTAAAATACAGTTAAGGAATTGTTACAAAAAAGCATGATGGGGTTTTGTATGGTAAATTCAACGCCGACTCTACTACAGGCCTTTCACATCAAAATCCCTAGTTACACAATGGGTTTTCGACCCATCTTTTCTTGATACGGGATTAACTTTTTTGTCGTTCGATCAATGTTAAAATAGTTGATCTATGATCAATAAAGTTGATCAAAAATTAAGAAAAGATAATTCAAGAGCACGATTATGGTTGGTACCTATATGTTACCAGTTGTTTTTTTACTGGTTTTTTGTAACTGTCAAAAATTCATGGGAACTGAGTGCGAGGCCTGTAGTAGAGTCGGCGTTGTTGGTAAATTGATGGTAAAATTACCATAAAAACAGTATTTTAAACAAGATTGATATCATATACTAGCCTAGGTTTAAATTAACAACTATTACATAAGAGCAATATTTAGAATTTGTATCGTCACGCAGGTGTGTTACTATGTAGGATCAAAAATAGAGTAGGGAATGAAATTTTTATAGTCATGTTCAATCTAAGAACCTTTAGTAAATGTAGTTCCATAGAGGCTTGGCTTTTACTTTTGTATTTGCAAGTAAGTTTCATTCTTTCTTTGTGAGATGATGGCCGAGTAGGTAAGAAGTTGTTCTGAGGATTTATGCTGAGCTACGTAAGGCAATCATATGCGTATCTATTCTAGTCCACTCCGAACTGTTCATTGGGAGTTTGATCGTGGTCGTCTAGCCTTTAAATGTCGCATAGTAAATGCCATTTGTAAGCTTGGGGTTCATATTATTTGATTTGGCAACAATAAAAAGGCATAACTATGTCAAGTGTGAAAAATATTTATTGAACAGTGTCATATTATTATTATCACTATTACTAACTCCATCAATAATAATATTGGTTAATATTACCAACATGGACCCTTTTTTCTATAGAGTTTTTAGCAAGAATAGCTTTAATAAAAACTTGAATATGATTATATATGTTCATTAAGCTACAAACTACTGAAATAGATGCATTATTAAAGTAGTTACAAGACATATATAGGGCAAATCATACGTCTGGTTGTGACATCACGCTCGGATGATGTCATATGTTGAAACAAGACTTAATCTGAATTTACTCCTTAAATAGTATTTTTGGCCACCGAAAACCATTTAAGAAGCAAAGTTAGGTTAGGTTTTGTTTGGTGGGTCATGATAATGCCAAAATTTACTGAAATACTGGTTTATGTAGCTTAAGTCTTATTTGAAATGACACCAGCCGTATGATTTGCTATGACAAGCAAACTTATATATGTTTTCGTAATTACTTTAATATTTCATCTATTTTATTAGTTTGTAGCTTAATGAACATATTTAATCATATTAAAGTTTTTATAAAAGCTATTTTTGCTGAAAACTCTATAGAAAAAAGGGTCTGATGTCGGTAATATTAACCTTTTTCTATTTTTTTAATGAAGAACAAGTATAGACCTTTTTTTCAATTGGATATTAATGTTAGTCAGGGTGCTGATTTTCAAAAATGAAATCTCGGCATTTATACAATTTCACCTCTGATTTTGTATTTTGAAAGATGGCAACTAAAATTACCCTGTACAATTTGAAAAGTACCCTGCATAAATTTATATTTGATTAGTCCATTTTTGGATTAAAAAGAAATATTATAGACCCTAACCTGTCCTAACCTAACCTGACTTTGCTCCTCAATTGGTGCATTTCTGGCCAAATAAAAGCCATTTGAGGAGCAAAGTCAGGCTAGGTTATGCTAGGTGAAGATCTACAATGTTCCTTTTTCCACCCAAAAATGAACCAAGGATTCAAAATTTACATAAAATACCCTACATATCATGCCTTTTTCCTTAGATGTTGCCAAAATACAAAACCAGAGGTGAAACTGTATAAATGCTGAAATCTGATATTTTGTCAACTAATTCAAGGATAGCCTATTTTGATTATATGATATAAACACATTGAGAGCTTTCAACATGTAGGTACAAGAAAAATGACGGTGAAAGTTTAATAACCAGGACTATATAAACACGCAGCCATTAACATAAATTGATGGACACATTCTTGATGATTTGGCAAGTTTTTTAAATACAAGGCCCTTGCTAAATAACCGATAAAAATATTCTTTCGATGGCCGTACTTCGGGAGGTAAGATTTCACGCCCGACCAAGTTCTTTCAATGTTTTGTGTATGGGCAGCACAAAATTTTTTCATAATTCTTAAATATGCTGGCAAAATTGATAAAGCTATCACTTCAACATTCCATGCTAACATTAAGAACAATGAACAAGCACTGAAGTAATTTCAAGTAAATTGCAACTTGATAGAATTTAAAATAGAAAAAAATACTAAAGTATTTATTTTCTATTTTGAATACATAAACCAACCAGTATTTAAGCAAAGTTTAGCATTATCGTGACTCACCTAACCCAACCTAACCTAACCTTGCTCCTCAAATTGTTTTCTATGTTCAAATTTCTCCAAAAAATTTGTCCAATGAAAATAAAAGGTACTAGATAAAATGTTCAATCAACTTGGTGTGGTCGATTTCAATTCTGTTTTAGGTGAATCACTTCTTTTGAGCAACTTACAATGCCGGACGTATGTTTCCAAGGAAACTTTCATTACTATTTTTGTATTTATAAATAAAGTTGAATTAAAAATGTTAAAACTATAAATAAAGTTAAATTTTACTTTGCAACTATTGTACAAGTGATTTATAAAATAAATTCCACAATAAAAATTTCATTCTTTGTAAACCTTTGTAAACAATTAAGCTTAATTCTTAATTGTTTTTACCCAAGATAGATAGATATTGAATATTTTCTTCTCCAATCTTTATTGACATTTCAAAAATTTTCCACTGCACAATAGTTATCATACTTGAGAAATGTAAATATGAAAATCAGCACCCTGATGTTAGTGTGAATACATTAAAGGATGAAAGTTTACAAAGAAGACATGTTACATCGCACGTTGTATGAAAACTGCATTATTTAAGGAATGTTGGGATTTATACAGTTTTACCTCTGGTTTTGAATTTGAAAAACTAAAAATTACCCTACACAATTTGAAAAGTATCCCACATCAATTTCTATTTGAGTTAAGCATTTTTGGCTGAAAAAGGAACATGATTATTGACCCTCACCTAACCTAACCTAACTTTGCTTCTCAAATGGTGCATTTTTGGCCAATTAGAAGCCATTTGAGGAGCAAAGTCAGGTTATGTTATGCTAGGTGAGGGATATAATTTTGCTTTTTTTAGTCAAAAATGGAGCAAGGATTCAAAATTTACATAAAATACACTAAATATTTTACCTCTTTCCTAAGATGTTGCCAAAATCAAAAACCAGAGGTGAAACTGTATAAATGCCAGAATGTCTAGCATTATCATGACTCGCCAAACAAAACATATCATGATTTTGTTCCTCAAATGGTTTTCGGTGGCCTAAAACACATTAGAACCAATACACCAATTAAAACCAGTACAGCTGATACACTTGTCGGTAATCATTGAGGGTAGTTCTGTAATCTAAAAAACCCCAGTATAAATAGAAACTCACGACACTCGAGTACTTATAAATATTTTTTTCACCCTACAAATAAAATTAACAGTGTTTTCTTCACATTTTGCTCATTTCGTTAGTTCTCTCTTGTTGCTGATTAGATTTTTACAATTTTAAAATTTTTTACTGTTATATATTATATATAAGCCGCATAGCGGTGTAGGCATAACTAGTTATGTTATATCTTGCTTCTAACTGTGTTTTATTCCCATTTTGCTTACTTTCTCGCTATTTTTCATAACATTTAACCTAACCGTGTTTTCTTCTCATTTTGCTCATTCTTTCTTAATTTTTATGTTATATCTTACATTTAACCCTGTTTATTCATACTTTGCCCGGTCCCTCTCAATTTTTATGTTATGTCTTACATTTAACCGTGTTTTATTTACATTTTGCTTACTCTCTAGAAATTTTTCATGTTATTTCATACATTTAACCTTGTTTGAAAATGTGACATCATCTAATGGTTGGTACGCCTGTCAGTTTGGTGTGTATAATTCTTTGACAAACAACTTTTTTGGCTATTACTTGAGTTATTCTAATCAAAATAAGAACATATGGGCATCAATCGAAAGCACCAGTGTTATAGAGTAGTTTTACTCAAACTTCCAAATTAGTTTCTCTCTGCAGTTTTCGTACAGCATTCGACGAGAACTATCAGCTGTATTCAACTTTCACCAACATGTTTCTTGAACAAATTCATTTGCTATTTTTGGTTTTACAGCAATAATTATTTAACAAATGTATTATAAATGATCTATCCCGAATAGTTTTCTGTAAAACTTGAATTTATTGAAATAACTTCATTTTATTTAACTGTTTTAAATGTGAGAATCAGGTTAGTTTGTGTTTAGTGAGTTCCTATGGTGCCTATTGTTTATATTTACTGAACTGGAAGAATACAATGTTTTAATGATATCTATTGTTGCAGGCAACAAGACAAAAATTCCAATCATTGTCTTATATTGTCTACTATGTAATCTCCCAAAAGTATACTTCCCTTTACTATAATATTTGTAATTAAAAATAGGTAGAGTATATTTAAATTTTTGTAATTTTTTATACTGTGTGATAGTATGAGGCATGGTACAATAACACAAGGTAGACACATAGGAACAAAAAAAATCGTGCATACCGATAGTTATCTTAGCCATTGCCCAACTGGGCTAAATTTGACCCATTTAGTGTACCGTACTATCAAGACCAAAACAAACATGTTTCTTATTTATTAGCTCAAACTGCTTAAGAT
>JARUHE010344784.1:0-10327 GCA_031471125.1 Archaeomysis grebnitzkii | reverse complement strand
CCAAAATAACTTTGTAATTATGTGAAATATATTTATTTTTTTATGAAATAAAAACTTAAATACGATCAAAAACAAACGTAAACTTTAAAATAGAAAAATACATTTTGGCATTCTACCAAAAGATCAAATTGATAAAATTGTTACCCCACAGTAAACGATTCACGGATGCAAAGTCTAGAAATCTGCAGGTTTGGATGACAATTTTTGCATCTGCATCTGCATCCGGCCGTAACCAGTATGTTTTACACATAATTGACTTACTGGAGACACAGGTGCATTTTCATCTATTGTAAAGCAATGAAGTGAGTTTTGTTTCTAGTGACAAGATAATCAAAATTAAAGTAACAATTTAGTATTCCAAACAATAGTATATTTCATTATTAATTTTATAGAATTCACATTTATGTTTACTTCGAACTAATTGTACCATAGTTAGAACTTTTTTCTAGCTGAATAGTAAAAAGAGGTATCAAAAAGTTTGAGGATATCAAGAAGTTTATAGTTTTACCATATCATAGCATGCATCAAATTTACTAACAAGAATTTCAAGAATAGAGAACACTATAAAGCAATTACGTTTCAAGAAGTTTTATATTCATCAAAAAGAGCTAGGCACTAAGATGTGTTTACCTACAAACCTAAATTTAAATTACTTCTACCAAAATAATATTATTGGAACCTACTTAATTACGCACAAAGTGTATTTAAACATGAACAATTTTATCAGTATACACTGTACAGTATGTAGACGACGTTCACAAATTCACATACTTTCCCTGTCATTGTTAACATTGGATAATAGTAGTTCAAACCAAAGAAGAAATAACGAAGGTTAACTGCTTTACAGCATACACAGAATAAATTATAAATCATAAAATATGTTTTCTTAGCTACTGCATCAACACATTCTTCAATTTTCAATGATCGGAAAAGATCACATTTTCCAACAGATGGTGCTCAATGAATGGGCGTCTTAGGATTTCTACGTCTTAGGAGCTATCTACGTTTTATTATTCTATGTTTCAGGAGTTTTACTGTTTAGTTTTCTCAAAAAGTATGTCTATATGAAATGGCAAGCACATGGAACAATTCGGACACTAAACTGAAAGAAATTAAACAAAGTATCGATCCGTGGCCATCACATCCCGAACTAAGGCAACACCCTCTACTGGTGGGCCTTTCGCATTGAAATCCCGATTACACAATCTTTTCTTGCTACGGGATTAATTTTATTGTCGTTTGATCAATGTTAAAATAGTTGATCTATGGTCAAGAAAGTTGATCAGAGATGAAGAAAAATTGGATCGTTATCACGATTATGGTTGGTATCTATGCTACCAGTTGTTTCGAATGGTATTTTGGAATAGTCAAAATTTTATGAGAGGCATGTTGTAGAGTCGGCATTGACTAAAGCATTTAATTATTATGAGGCTTGGAATTGGACATACTAATATAACAGTTATTTCATGACAAATCTTTTAAGACCCACTATAAAAATTGAAAGAATTGAAGCTGTGACCGAGTAGAAGTTATGAAAACAACAACATTACTTATACATAAAACAATTCGTTTGTCAAAAATGTACGAAATGATGTCTAGCCAGAGTATTGAAAACCTATTATTTCAATAAATATTGATACTACAAAACAAATTCTTATGCAATATTGTTCAGAATTATATACATATGTAAAATAAAAATTTTTTTTTTTCAGTAATCTGCTAAGAGGTCTCTAACCAGAGATTTTAAAACCTATTGTTTCAATATTTAATTTAGAAAAAGAATCCTCTGGACAATTTTTAAGGTGAGTATTACCAAAACTTGAGCTAAGCCTAAATTAATCCTAGCTGTTGGTATGCTGATGACCTTTTATATATTATTTTTACCTTTCACAATAATAATTTAATTATTTCATAATACCAGATTATAACATTTTTCACCCTCGTTGAAACTAGATTCTGTTGATGAATATCAGAGGATCAGTTTTTAGGTGCTTAAATGAAAGAAAAATAATTTTTATATTTATACTGGAAGGAATAATTAATTTTCACATGAATACATTTTATTTACAGTTTCATCAGATAAATTATTTATTTGACTTGGCACATGCTGTATTATTACAAAGTTTGACTTAGAATAATTTTTTCATTAATAGAAAAATAATATTTATTTTATTGTTTGCTTAATATTTCAATAATTCAATGCAAAAATATTTTCAAATTCTTTAGAATTGTTGAAACTAGTAAACAAATAAAAATTAAGTTCAAAACAAATTATTATTGTAAATAATTTTAAACATTTCATTTTATAAAAAAAAATATTTAGATAAGTTTTCAAAACTTGGAGATTGAAATAATATTTCAATGTTGCCTAATTTGGCAATTAATTATTGTTAAATGAATCTATATTTTTTGGAAATAGGAACGAAATGCTGTGGCATTACAATTGGTATAACAAGTATAATAACAATAACTAAAGTTACAAAATTTATTCATGATGGTGTTTGTTAATTTTTATCAACACCAACTTTCTTGAATTTTATTTTAGAGTTTCCTGAGTTATAACAATGGAAGAATAAATTGGGTACTCAAGGAAATGAAGTCCTAATGAAAAAAACAGAAGAAATAGTTATACAGTTCAATTATTAAATGTTATCAAGATATATTGGAACCCATAGTTTCAATGTTTAGGAAATTGTGATTTTACTTTTGCATTTTTATAAGCTTTAGTTTTATTAAATATAATTTAAGTAACATTAAAGACAATTTTTATTTGGTTTTACAAAATAGAAACTTGTTATACAATTAAAATTTAAATATTGAATCTGAAAGTCTCAAATTTTTGTCTAAGTGAAAATTGCAAGGCATTTCAGAGTTATTTTTCATTCCAAATAACAATTTACAAAATCGAAAAAAATACAATTATAAAAATGAACACATAAGGGTTTATATTTATAATGAACGAAAACTTATTTTATTAGAAATAAAAAACACTTTAATTTAAAATGAATTGAAAAATTCTATTAATTTTCAATACAGTTTAGTTTTTTAGTAAAATATGTAAATTAAAATATATTTTTATACTTATATACATCTAAAATGGTAAAACGTACCAATTACAGCAACAGTATTAAGAATAATAGTATTTTATACAATATTATAAGTATTAAAATGACTAAGTTTGAATAAATTGCTTAAGTAATCCTTTTTGAAAACGCTAAATCATAATTGAAATATTTTACAAAGAACTAATGATTATATAAAAATGTTTTCAAAACTTATAAAACGTAAACCAAAAATGATTGTTTAACTTTCATTAATTATTTTATTACATCAAAATTTTTTATGTATTGACTTGTTTTAATTAATATAAATTTTGGCCTAAATGTTAATAAGATCCCAAGTGTATTTTTGAACTTGAAATTAATGGTCTTATTGGGACTAATTTTAAAGTTTAAGATGATAAAATTGGTAATTTCAACCACTCACATGAATCACCCAAACAAAAGGCCAGATTATTAAAAAAACATTTGTCCAATTAATAAAACATGCCTGAGACATTTGTCCAATGAATGGAAATGCCGTAGACATTTGTCCAATGAATGGAAATGCCGTAGACATTTGTCCAATGAATAAAAAATGCCAGAGACATTTGTCCACATGAATAATAGTATCGAAAGCATTTTTTTGTCATGCCAACTCAACCGAATCAGTCTGTGAATGATGATGAGTAGATGGGCTTGTCCATGACGGGGCGTAGCATGAGGGACCCTTCCACCCACAGGTTGGGCCGGTCGAGCATTTGTTGCCAAAGCTTCATTTCCATGCCCACCGCATCCATGTAATCGCTGGTCTGGCCATTCAGTTTACCTGTAACAAAAATTCCAAACCGGTTGAGAGATATATCATCGAGGTTTTTCAAATTCTCAACAGACTAAAAAAGTTTCTTCTAACAATAAATAAAAACATTGATTTTATTTACCACGTGAAATCATTTTTATGTTTAATTTATGGATATACAGTACAAGAATGCGAATCTTATTGACCTCATGCAATGTATTAAATAACCCGGTGAGGCCCTGAGCTATATGAAATTTTATGCCCTTTTGTTTGATGAATTAGTGTTAAAATAACAAAATATTTTAGAAATGAGGCCCCGATTGTGGGTGGCCCTAAGCTATAGCTTGTTTAGCATATAGGTAAGTCCAGCACTTATGAATAATCATTGGTTCTAAGAACTGTATCACTTATTAGTCCCTTGATCAATTTAGCAAAATCAATAAAATCAAATTTATTTATTAAAACGACCATTTACTCACCTTTGCCTAAATTCATTCTACATCCTGCAAGGAACTGTGATGTGCCAAGTCTGTCATGGTCCCAAATAGAGAGTTCCAACGATCGTTCAGTCAAGTCTTGTAAGCTGACATCTTCAAATAATAATGTATTGTTCCAAGCGGGATTTAAGGTTTTTCTGCATACGCTTGTTTTCTGCTTAGATCCCTTGCCTTTATCAGGTAAGAGAATTCTGAAAAAAACATTAAGTACGTTAAACGCTTTGCAAGAATACCAACAAAACATCTTTAAGGCTCGAGTGATTGGTCCCACAAAGACTAAAAACTGTTTAAGTTACCATATAAAAAAATTCTTGTTTATGTGCATTGGATTGATTGATTACATAGATTTTAGGCAAAGCTCGGCACTGCACTTGTAAGGTATTCAGCATCCATTCAGACAACTAAATATCATAAAAAAAGTTTAAAAAAGATAAAAGCGAAGCTCATTATAGCTGATAAAACAAACCAATAGCTTTCAGGAACCCGATTAAATTTATTATTGGGGAGTCATCATTTAAAATGATGACCAGAGTAGGTCGTACAGGCAGTTTAAAAATGAGCAACAGTGACCACACAGTTACACGAGGGGCACACCGGCGGAGCATGATCAACCCCTGATCGCAAGAGGAAATCATGGGTCAACCTTGTGTGCCCAGTTCACAGCCTTGTCAGGGTAACATTAGTACACCTTGGGAGGCGGTCATGTGTAGACCAGGTTGATGCGTTGGGACGAATTGATCGTAGTTTGGTATTAGTGGTGAGATTGGACCAACGGACCTGCCATTGAAAGGAATGGCAATGTGAACATGCGGTTCACGCACTGCAGCATGTTTTGCAGCTGCATCTACTAACTCATCTCCGGGAACCCCTGTGTGTCCCGGAACCCAGCATAAACGAGCTAGCCGGTATCTGGTGGACAAGCGGTAGAGCCATTCCTTAATCTCTAGCAACAGTGGGTGTTTGGTTTTATGGGCATTGGAGTAAGTCAGGCCTCACAGAGTTAATACAATTATTTAACATTTTCATGCCCAACTGGACCTACAGTTATCGGTGAATAAGGGTGATTATTTTGACTTTCATAGTGTGCCATCAGATTTTGAACATTTACGAGCTTCGGTTATGTGAAGATTTTGAATTGGCCACCATTTCTGTGATTGAGGGTTTAAAATGAAACATTCCATTATACACATTACTTTTTAAATTTGAATACAGGAGTATCCCATATATTAGTGAAAACACTTTAACAATCATATTGCTTTTGTCAGCTACGTAAGTGTATATATATATATATATATATGTATTATGCTTCTCTAAAATAAAACACATCAAAAAGAAAAAACGAGACGGTGAAGGCGTCTGTTTGCCTCATATTCGGCCAAACATTGAGAAAATGTATATAACCGTATGGGACAAGTTTCTTCCTAAATGAGCTCGTAAGAACACTTATCAGACTTGTTATTTGGGAATTATTGTAATAAAGTGAAAAAAAAAATTTTCATTTGTTTTTTAACCTGTTTTTGTGCCTACATATATTACAGTACTCTATATTTATGACATTATATCGTCTTTTTCATGCTACAGGTTTTTTTTTAAAATGCTTAAATGTTTTTAAATTAAATTTAGCCTGGTGTGTCGCCATATTGTATGTGTTCGTAGGTGTGCCGTTGGTGAAAAAGAGTTGAGGACCACCTCTATCTTAACTTAACATGTGTGAGTATTTATGAAAGCAAAGGGTTAATCCACAGAACAACAAAGAAACGTCAATCAACGATAATGGGATAAATTTCATCAGTCAATCACAACGAATTGACAGTGCTGATGTGACGGTTTAGTGAGTGCTTCAAATATATGTTGGTTGTTTTATCTTTTTAAAGACAAACCAATCAACCAACATATTCGAAGCAGTCACGTGACAGTGACGTCACCACTGCCAGTTCGTTGTGATTGGTTGAAGAAACTTATCATAGTTAGCATTGACTGGCGTTTGTTAGTTGTTCTGCGGTTAATTAGTTGCCAACTCACCCCTTGCAAATGGGATCAGCCAGCCCATGCGGCCTCATAGCCAACAGTGATTTGGCTTCTTTCACCAGCACGTGAAGGGCTCCCTTGGACCGTCGTGCTCTCCTGCCGATCACTCCTAGGTCGGGAGGGACGAACTTCAGCGCTAAGATGAGGTCGCCTCGGGGACTGTTGTAGTTGAGGTCGTCTAGAGGTTCCGTCTGGAAATAAATCTTTTATTATTATGGTTCAAAATTTGAGTTCACTCTAATAATCAAAATGTTTAATAAAGAGAAATTTATGCAGAATAGAACAAAAACTAATGTAACAAAAACTCCTAATAAAAAATTAGATCACGTGATATGATTATGATTGAATCACAAGAAAGTTGATTGAATTAACAACAAAAATGTGCATTGCTAAAAAAGTTAGTCAATTTGATGATGTCAATTTTGACTTAATTAGCCAGAAAAGTTAGTCCAATGTTTTCAGTGTAATAAAAATGAAAACAATCAACTCTTAAATAAAAAAAACAAGTTTATTAATTAAATAAATGAAAAATAAGTTTATTAATTAATCAAAAAAATAATCAAACTTGTTTATTAATTAAATAAATAAAAAATAAGTTTATTAATTAAATAAATAAAAAATAATCAAACTTGTTTATTAATTAAATAAATAAAAATAAGTATATTAATTAAATAAATAAAAAATAGGTTTATAAACTAAATAAATAAAAAATAATCAAACTTGTTTATTAATTAAATAAATAAAAAATAAATTTATTAATTAAATAAAAAAAAATAGCCAAACTTGTTTATTAATTAAATAAATAAAAAATAAATTTATTAATTAAATAAATATAAAAAAACCAAACTTGTTTATTAATTAAATAAATAAAAAATAAGTTTATTAATTAAATAAATAAAAAATAATCAAATTTGTTTATTAAATAAATAAAAAATAAGTTTATTAATTAAATAAATAAAAAAATAAGTTTATTAATTAAATAAATACAAATAATCAAACAAAAACTGAACCCACCCTCTCCTGTAGGGGACACCACCGCGGCTGGTTCTGGTCAAAGACTTGATCGGCCAACGGCATCACCACTTCGCCCAAAAAGTCGTTGCGACCAAACATGTCGGAGTGCCACACCGACACCCACAACGTGCGAGAGTCCAGCTCCGACATTGTCGTTGTGAACTGAAATGAAAATGTTTTAATAATTGCATTATTTAATAATATTGTAGTAATTATTGTTATTTAACATTATAATAATTATCATTATTTAATAACTTTATAATAATTATTGTTATTTAATAACTTTATAATAAATATTGTTATTTAATAACATAACAATAATTATTTTTATAAAATTATAATACATAATAATGGCAATTTTAAGAACAATTCTTATATTTAATAGCATTATTATAACATTATAGTAATTATTTTGATAAAATTTACAATAAATAATAATGGTAACTTTAATTAATACACTTTACCAGTTTCTTGTAACACCGGTGATACATTATCCTAAGGGCATATCCCATCTTATGTTGCACCAGTGATAAAAATTAAGTTAATTATGTTTTTTATTTCGTTATACAGGTAACTAGTTACCAATTATTGGTAACTAGTTACCTGTATAACGAAATTAAAACACAATTAACTTAATTTGTATCACTGGGGCAACATAAAATGGCGTAAGCCATTAAAATAATGTATCACCGGTGTTACAGGAAATGGTTACAATATTAAGAAAATAGTTATAATTATTTAATAGCATTGTAATACTTTTTTTCTAATTTTAATAACATTATATTTATGTATTTTTTTTTGCCAAAGTTATTATTATTATTATAATGATGGCTGTCATGATGATGACAATTATAATAACAAAAATGATGACAAATGTAATATTGGCAATTATATCATAATAATGATAAGAACAATGATTATTATACTAATAACAATAATAACAAATAAAGCAATGACAATTTATGGATTAGTTTTTTACTATTTATATTTTTTAAATACAGTACAAACTACCTACACTAGATTTTTTTGTACATGCTTACATGAAACATTTATTAGCTCATATAAATCGACGATATAATTTGGCCAATATTGTATTACATAACATTCAAATTACACTTTAATTCTTATTTTGTAATAAACAGAACTAACCTTTAGTATTTCTTCAAACATTGGATTTAAAGTGTGTTTCTTTACTTTCGTTTTTCGTTTTCCGCTTTTCGATTTGTCTGGTAATAGATAGACTTTAACGTAACTGAAAGCAAAACATTTACGATTAATAATTTTTAAATCAAATAGCCTATATAATTAAAATGAAAATATAATTTATGTTTGTTACATTTACAATTTCTTAAAAACTAAATATTTGTTTTGGAAATTATAGTTCTTATTTATTAAACATTCCAAGATAAGGTTTCAAGAAAAAACAGCAGGATTAAATAAAAAATTGAAAAACGTTAAAATGCAAAACAAATTGCATATGGAAGCATATATAAAATATTGTGACATAAAATGAACAATTAAATATCTCAATCTTGATTTTGAAATGATGTATACAAACTTAGCAAGAAAATTTAAATGAAACTTCGTCAATAAAGTTTTTTCTAAACAAAATAGGCCTAAATCTGAATTGTTCAAACATGCATAAAACACAAAACACAGAATTGACGACATTTATAATTCAAAATGGTGTCTGCCATTCTTCACAATCTGTTTGACTTGATTGACAATTCGATTAAATATTGAAAAACGAGACAAACAATTTCTTTGCCATTTCAAGCCAACATTTGGTCGAACATTTCTTGAGTGAATTTATCGGAATTTATAAACTAGGCTTGAGTGTGGAAAATTCGACTAATATTCAAGATTCTGAAAATAATTAAGTTTATCAATCTATGTTTTTTTAGTTTGATTAAACTATTTGTTCACCTAAGAATTAACGTTATTATGTTTGGATAATAAAATGTTTGTATTATAATAAAAGTAGTAAGTTTAAAAATTTTCGAATTGGTAAAAATCTCAAGAATGTAAAAATATGAATTATGTTGACTACAGACAATAATCGTCATTGTTTTCCATACAAATTTAAAATAAACAAAAAATTATTCGGAGTTTCAAATTCTTGTTTTACTCAAATTTATTCAAATAAGAAAATGGATTTTGAGACGAAAATACGTGTGTGAAGAATAATTCAACAGATAATCAAATGATAAAGCATGAAATGTCATAAGAAATAGCATAATTTTAAATAATTTTGTAAGACTTATCGGAAAAGTGGATGTGATGATGTTGAAAAAATGGTTTTATATATTTTTATTCTGTATTTATTTTATTTAGGTTTCCATAATTTTTATTTCTGTGTTTGTATTATGAATAAAATAACAAATACGTCCGCCATGTAACTTTAAAAACAGGTTTTAAATGTATGAAACAATGTTTTGAAAATGGGCTAGAAAAGTCAGAATTTTTAGGCTTTAAACAGTGGGCCAAATATTGTTCAAATTCTTTTATGTTTTAAATCTTATCTATACCGTATACATGTCATTATTTTATATTTCTTTACTATTTCTTAATAAATTAAATAATAAATGAGAATCAAGGTTTTAAAGGTGGCACAAAGCCTCTTTTTTTATCCATTTGTCATTTTACAAACACTGAATTTTAATACTTTTTTTCTATCTTATAATAATTTAATTTCAAATATTTGATGAATTTTATTGTCTGTCACATTAAAATAAATTAGTTATGGTGATGTTTAATTTAGTTTCAAAGTTTATTTTTAACATACTTCTACAAAAATATATTTTTAACATACTTCTACAAAAATTTGTTTAGAAAAAACTACATTTTTCATTATTTTATTTATAAAATGTTTTTATCATTTGAAACATACACATACATATATAGATATATACATGAAAAATATATAATATACAGTATATAAATTTATATAC
>JARUHE010344773.1:0-10328 GCA_031471125.1 Archaeomysis grebnitzkii | reverse complement strand
TTATTATTATTATTATTATTATTTTTATTATTATTATTATTATTATTATCAATATTTTTAACATTTTTTATTATTAGTTGAATTGATCGTCTTATTGTAGCTATTATTATTAGTATTAATATTATAATTTTTGTTATTAGTATTAATATTATAATTTTTATTATTAGTATTAATATTAAAATTAAAATTTTTTATTATTGTTTGAACTGTTTTTGTTATCATTATCTAAGTTTGAAAAAAATTGGAACTGCAATTCCTAAGAAACAAATCAAGAAACATAAGTTCAAGATTATTTTGCTTTTCATAGTTTCTAAAAGTAATTTCTTGAAGAAAACTTTTAATTATTTCAAGTCTAACAATTCATTTTTTCATCAAGGGAGCAAGTAACTGTTTAGACGTTTTGATAAGATGTAAAATCTGCTGATTACGTTTTTAATGAGCATCTCAAGATTTTTTGTATATTTTTAATTTTCAATTTCATTTTTAATATGTTTTCAAAATTTACTAGATCATCCGTTTGTATTTTACAACTTGTATGCATCCTTTATGTGCAGATAAGTAAATGTCAGTTAACGTTACTTTTATTTGTGTTATAATTATAAAGAAGTCGTCTCTAATTTAGAGTTGAATAATCTGTTTTATATTTAATGTTAAAACAATAAAATGTGATAATCTGATAATTTTATAATTTCCTCCATAGTTAACCTGATTTCCAAACAACGAGCTTATCTCCTACGTGTGTGCATGGGATTTATGCAATGTTTTTGTTTTTTCTTAAGTTTATGTTTATGTATGCGTATCGCTGTTTCTTTTTGGACACACTGAACACACTTAACTAACTTTTATGTCTAAGATAATTAAAATTGACATTGTCAAATTGACTAACAACCTTTGTTAACAGTGTATACAGTTTTGTTGACTCAATCAACTATCACGTGATTCAATCAAAATCGTATCTTGTTGGATCAATGTGATACAATTTTGATTGAATCACAAGAAAGTTGATTGACTCAACAAAAAAGTTTGCACTGTTAAAAAAGGTTAGTCAATTTTAAAATGTCAATTTCAACTATCCTAGACATAAAAGGTAGTCAAGTGTTTTCAGTGCACAACTGAATGTGGTACCAAATATATTTTGACATCTAACATTTTTGTATCTCAATTTGGCAATTCCGTTACATAAAATTTTAGTTTAATTTTCATGTACAGCTAAAAAGATGTTAAGCAATATGAAAAAAACAAACTTCAAAGTATTAATTTGCATGAACAAAATATCTTCAAACATCAAGATACATTTTTATTAATTCATTCAAATTTTATCAAAATTACCATAAAATGAAATTCAAAATAAAAATACAAAGTTTGATAAAAAAAACGAAACTTTTTTTTTTCAGATTGTCAATTGATGTGATATAATCTTGAAACAAACTTACTTATTTTCATCATTACTTTAATTATATTATTCAGAGGCGACCAATTTAAGATAACACATAAAGGTTATGTTCAATCCCTGCGAAGACAATCACACTGATGCGCAGTTTTGGTTATTTTTAGGAAATCGTATTCCTTAGATGAGTTTAAATTTGACAATCTTTCTCAGACTATGTTTAGGACTGTTAATTATGCCCCCACGAGTCTTTGCTCAAGTTTGCATTCTTAACGCCATAGTTCTTGGAATTTATCATACATCATTTTTTAAAAATACCTAGATTTAAAATATTTTTGTAACGATTTCTAATAAACACTCATCACCATAGTTTTTTTTAGAATTCTCTTAATGCTGTTCATTTGCTCATTTTATTTTCATTTGTAGTTCATTCATTATTTTTTTAATCTGTTTACTTTTTGTTTAAATTTTTTATCAATTTATATATATTTACTCAAATGTGTTTCTTTATTAACCTGATTTTTTCATATATTACATTCTGAAACATTAACACAGTTTTCATTCTGAACATTCCTTCTTCAAAAAACATTTATTTTAAAACCACTGGAACCTCTTCTCCAACAAATCACAACAGAGATATAAACGTGTTGAAATAATTATTTTATTGTAAATATTAGACAGCTTTTTAATCAATTTAACCTTAATGAAAACAACTTCATAAACTTGAAAGTTGTAAAAACATTAAAATGAATAAACATCAATGGTGATTCTTCACTAGCTCCCAGAAAACAGGAGAGACCTGTAATAACATATTACAATTAAGAATAATGTTGAGGTCAAGACATTAATAATGACCCTCTAACATTATTCTTAATTGGAGTTTATATTTCGGTATTATAAGTGGGGTGGAATCAGCCACAATGGGCAAATATACACACACACACACGCACACAAGCGCACACACACACATACACACACACATATATATACACCCACACACACAAACATATACACACACATGCATACACACACACACACACACATAGACATACCTAAACACTCACACACACACAAAAGGTAATTACGCATAAACAATGGTTTCTATTGCAAAGCTTTATTATCATGTTTTGCATACTTTTAATTTGATTTACGTTTCATCTTAAAAATATTTTCATAACTTTTTTAAAATATATGGGGCCAAATGTGTTTATCATTGAGTCACCACACACACAAACTTTGTGTCCTCGAAATGATAGAGTGGCGTCTCATCTAAAATGTTATTACCAGAAAGTTTCATCTTTGTTAAGTTGAGAAAATGAGGGTATCACATTACATCGTGAAAAGTGTTTCCATTCATCGCATTCTTCATTAATTATTTTCTAGTGTACTCTAGTCTTTGCAAGTACATATTCCTTTAAGCTCACCTCATATGTCCACTCTTGTACTTAACAGCATAACTGGCGGCGGTGATGCCCCTGTTTACCCTCATACTAAAATCATGGTTGTTGTTCTGACCGGTACATAGCTTAGTCTCATTGACAACCTTGTTAATGCAGAAATCAGGCGGGCTTAGCATTTAGTAATGGTAGAGAATTACCATCACATCAAGTTAATACAAAATATACCTCTCTTTTCTAGAGGAAAAGAGAGGTATATTTATTCCCAAATCATTCTTGGAACTAGACTGCATCTTATCCATTTTCTTGATTTTGAGATGTTTTTCCATGTAACATTGGGCCATCACTTGGTCGGTCCCTAGCATCGCTGGTGTCACTAACAGCTAACTAATTAATTTGTGGGCCTTTGTTATTATAAAAAATCTTTTGAATGTGAATGACTAGTTAAAATTACAGAAGGAAGGACGATATGAAGATGAACTTGTATCTAATAAATATAACAAGTTAGTATGTGACTAGTATAATCTATAAACAAATACAATAATCGAATGTGTATTAAATATTTATTTATTTTACATAAATTATATTGTTGGTCTTCCTTTATTATTGTGAATAGAACTGGCCTCCTCTTTGGAATGGTATGACTGATAGTAGAAATGAACATTGTGTTATTGAGAGGCTTCACCCGGGGTACGCTAATGTCATTAGATGTTTCAGTCTTTTTCACTGTTGCTTCTTCTCTTACTAGCACGTGAACCTCCTTGTCCCAAGTGATTCAAATTTGAAGGACCAATCTCATTGCCATCATTATTGTGTGTTATTTTATCATGCTTGACCTTTTCATCATCATAGTTATTTTTCTGGCAAAAGGTCTCGAGTGTTGCTCATGCTGAAGATTTCCTACCAATATGTTTTGTGTTTTTGACTGGAGTTTTCATTCTCGCTGTGTTCGTTAGTCAGGCATCCATTATCCTCAGAGGGCATTATGAAAACATCTGTTGTACCATTCGGTGCTTTATTCTTCAAGAAGTGCGAATATTTATTGGACTGTTTAAGAATCCTTCCTACACATTTAATACCTATTACAGTTCATATTTATGATTATTACTCAAGATAATAACATTATGTATGAAAGTATAAACTAAGCAGTTTGTTTAGACTTGAACATACTACAAAATCATAAAAATGAAAAAAAAAACAACATACATTTTAAGTTATGAATGTATATGTTAAAATCATAATATAAAGTCTGTAGAATACGTAAACAGCTATATCATTTGATTTTAATGTTCCAAATCCAAAATAAAATGTTACATAACCTATTTGTAAAAAAAAACTCTGCATATCGTCCGACTGAGCTTCTTCTCGCGCGTACATATATATATAACTTCATATGTAAAAATAGTCTATTAGAATTGGTAAACATTTTTTTTATAATTTTCTGCAAAGATCAACCGATAAAGTGATTTTAAAAACAATAAATAGTACATAAGTTTATGTTCTTACATTGAAGAAAAGTATAATACGAGAGCCGTGTAATCTTTTCGTCATTGCAAATTACCCATACTAGACTGATGCGAAAAAATAGTCTAATTTGCAATACCAACATGAAACAACACTTTTCAGATTGCACTAGCGGTTTTCGATGACATAACAAAGATTTAGGTATCTAACTTTATTCTACACAAATATAGAGACATTACAAAAATTGTCTTTTTCACGTACATTTATGTACCCTGGGAGGTAATGGGTTAACACCAACATACCACCGCCAGAATTAACACCAAAAACTCTACCAACATTAAACACCAACATCACTAACATCACCAACAGTACCAGCAACATTCATACTACCATCCTCCTCACCAAAAACACTGTTAACACCACTAACATCAACATCACTAACACAAGCAACACCCGCGACACAACAAATAACAAACACAAAAAAAACACCAACACCATAACAAGAAACACCACACACCCAATTAACAGCAACACCACCAACACCACCAACAGTACTTACATAACACCGAAAGCTTTGCAGTGACGGTGAGAGGCGTGGCCTGGGCAGGATGGTTCACTTGACACGTCACTTCGGCTCTGTTGTCGGAGGCGGCGATGGTGACTCTCGCAGTCGCCGAGGTCGTCTCCTGCACTTGGCGCATTTCAGAGCTCTGGAGCTCCCCGCCTTTGTACAATCTGCAAATAACATGTACAGTCAGTTTACCCAATTCAACAATTTGTTTCTGTTCGTTTAAAAAAATAAAACGCGGAGATTTGGCGCGTTTGTTTGAAAACAGTCAGTATGTTTCGATGCCATGTATAGTATTGCAAAAAACACGTTTTTTCCCTCGATGTTTTATTTGCAAAAAAAAACACGTTTTTTATGTGTTTTGTTTTTGTTTTTTATTGTTTTTTTTTGTTTTGTTTTTTTGTGTTTCTTAGATATTCTGTTTTTTGTTAAACTTATGACTTTGCATAATATAATATAAAAAAGTAAGGTTTATTTCATAGTGCTATAACAATTTAAAACAAAAATAAAGTATACAATTTAAAAATAAATAAACTACAAAAAAATTATTACAGGTGGAGGAAATATGATTTTTGAAAGTTAGGTTCTGTTCAAAGACGACTCCAAAATTTTTGGCATGTGTAGATGGTCGAATTGATTCAGCTCTGATCTTCAATGTTATTAGATTAATTTGATTGAATTATTTGCTGGTACCTATAATAATGTGCTCAGTATTTGCATCGTCGATGGGAAGATTGTGAGTTTCCATATAGGTCGATTGATCAGGCTTAAATTAAAGGTAAATCTGATGTTTATCAGCACAGCTAGCTAATATAAGTGAATATTAATATGCCGTAGTATAGTGGTGATATGTAAGCATTGAGTTCTATAGTGCCTAGGCACATTTCTTGTTGCACTCCATATTGACTGTATCCATGACAAACCATTTCTTGAAATATTAAAATTATGATGTCAAATGTTAAGGAGTCTATTATGTTTTACCATGTTAAAGACTGCTGATAGGTCAAGTAAGGCTAGAAATGGTACGCGGGTGTTGTCCATGTTATTCAGAAAATCAGATACTATTTTTATAACAATAGTTTCACAGTTAGCATATTGTTTGTATGCATATTTGTGATTGTAATTTGCAGGTAGTTTGTTTAAGTGAGAAATAATCTGTAAAATTTCAGTTTCTTCCAAGGGTTTTGATAGATATTGAATGGTGTTTGTTAGACGATACATTTATTATTGTAAATTCTTATTTATAATTTTAATGTGAATAATCCGATCAGTTTCTTAGAATCTGGTAAAACACCTGTAGTTACGAATTATAATTATAGTTAGTGGTTTGAGAAGTCTTATTGGTAGTTGAACTTACCAATTTGAGAAGTTATCTTTCTGTTAATGAAGTAAATTTATTTAGATTAGGTAACTTAGATATTACTGTTGTGTAGTCAATTATATCATTGAGATGTTCTTGATTTTGAGTAGTGGCTGGTTTATCAACTATAGTGCTTGCTTTATTTATAAGAATTCCGAAATATTTTGCATAAACCATTTCTATTTTTGAGTGAATAAGAAATGATTTGGTTGTCTTCAGATAGTTCAGTAATGAGGAAAAATGTTTTATTTTGATCACCTTAGCAATTTAGGAACTTGGGTTGAAAGTAGCGTATTCTGGCTTTCGTACATTCAGTGAAATATATTAAAAAAATTAAAAATTGTGAGCGAGATTCTAATTATTGTTGTTGACCATTTTCTTTCACGTTTACATTTGAGTTTTAATTTTTTTAAATAGGATGTATACCAGGTTAACGTTGGTTGGATTGTTATCGTCTTCTGTATTAATGGTACATGATGATTAAGTGTGTTTTTAAGTTCTGTATATACATCGTTATAAGTTGGTCAATATTCAAAATACTTAGGTTTTCTTTTAGATTATCAGTTTTTAATAAATCATTGGAAAATTATGTGATGTTTATACTGTCTATCTTACGATGTTCAATGCATATTGATGAAAAAAAAATCAAGTTTTCATTTTAACAATTTTTTTATTGAACACTAATGGCTTTATATACAACTCTGAACAATATATTCCAAGGGAAGTTTGTTTATAAAAGTTAATATTTATTGCAATAATAGGTTTAAAATCTCTGGCTAACATTAGACACTACTTATTAGATGTTTGGACAAAAATAATCTTTTAAGTTTGTATTTTACAGGCTTTTTATTGAACGTGAATGGCTTTATATATAATTCAGAACAATATTATCATATAGATTTTATTTTGTAAAATCGGTGTTTGTTGAAATTGAATTCAATAACATTTGATATTTTATTTTATTTATCTAATTAAGAATCATATTTTATTGAAATAAATTAATTAGTAGCTTACAATTCTTTTCAATTATTTCTATAATTTAGTAATTATCAAAAATGTATTTATATATTAATTAAATATGCTGTTATGCATTATAACACTGAAGCAATTTAAATGTGTATAATTTATCAAGTGTATGAATATTTTTTCCATCATATAAACACATAGTTTAGTTTGGCTAGTATTAAGATATTTAAATTTACCTTAGCGGTTCTTTATCTTGTTTTATAAATATATTAGTAAAAATAATGTAAAACACAATTCGATATATATTTTTACTTTTCGATGTATATTTTTTATTTATCAAAAATATTTGCAACACTATGTTTAATTATATGAATACAAGCAACAGAATCATTACAGAATAAATTTAGTAGCTAATGAGTATTAACCAAACCAGTCATTAAAAATTCAATGTAACATACATATTTTAATTTATATTTGCAATAATAGTTGCTGCCCTGATAAAAATAAATAATTGTTTTCTTATATAAACAATTTAAAATCTAATAATTAACTAATATTAAAAAAAACACGCTTGTTTTTTTGAACTGAAACTTTAGTCACATGTAGAAGCTGGTTTTGCACAGCTTAATAAAGAATTAGTGGCTTGTGACGCCATAGTATAAACATTCATTAGAGTTCATTAGAATCGCTTGTTAGCTTTATAATAACGACTAACAACACAAATTGGAAATCGATGCAACAATAAAATTAATTTTTACGTCATTTGCTGTTCACGAAAAATGATGTGGAGGTGTTCAGCTATAGATCTCTCTCGGAAGCCAATACTCGTGCTGGGAAGTGTGTCTGTGTTTCATGTGCTTGTCTATGTATGTTGATGTGGTAGGGTAATGTATGTAGATGTGGTATGGGAAAGTATGTAGATATGGTGGGGTAATGTATGTAGATGTGGTAGGGGAATGTATGTAGATGTGGTAGGGGAATGTATTTAGATGTGGTAGGGGAATGTGTGTAGATGTGGTAGATGAATGTATGTAGATATGGTGGGGTAATGTATGTTAATGCTATGGATGATATACATCAGCATGTCGACCTGGATGCAATTATTATTTACGGAAGAAAAATAGAAAAATGTATTGGTGTTCCTGCAATGAGTCGTGGTGTTGGGGAAAAACAAAGTAATCGTTATATTAATACCTTGAAAACTTAGAAGATAAAACTTTTGGTTAAAAGATTCGTTTTTGAAACGACCGCAGCTAATACTGGACTAAAAACTAAAGTTTGTACTTTGGTCTAGAAGGGTCTTGGAAAGGAACTAATTTGAATTACTTATCGCTATCCATCATTTTTTTTTAAATTAGATTTTAATATGTCTTAAAAACTGGATTCCCATTAACTTCTGGGAACAAATATTCAAAAAATTTCAAAAAACAAATGCAAACAATTTATAAGATGGACTTCATAGACTAGACTACCAGAACTAGTTAATTGCATATTAGTCTAATGCACCCAGAAGCAAGCTTCCCCAAGACTGATTATTGAGAGTTACTGGAATTACGTCTCCTCTTAAAGATTTTTGTTTAAGGAACAAATAATTCTAAATCCATGTAAATTGACTGTGGTGACAAAAATAAGTTTATTTGTCATTGTTGTTTATGTACGTTGTTGACATAAACCTTATCTGGCACCAAGAGCGCCGTATAATGATATATCTGGTGTATCTTACAACTTTTGACGAAAGGTAAGATTTTTCACTAGAAACTGAAAATGGTTCTAATTTGAAACGCCCATCAGACAAAAGTTTTCTCCGCCGTATCGAGGGCAACATGTTCAATTGTGAACATCTTACATTATCATCTTATGAAACTTAGATATTTAAGATGATACTTTGTTTGTTTGCTATCAATGGGCAAATAGATGCTGAATATTTTTTGTCTTATCATGCCTCAACTTGCTCTAAGAATCCCATTTGCTAATTGTTAAAAAAAATTAACCTTCTTAAAGTGCAATCTACATCTGCAATCTACTTCAATTGGTCTCAAGCGATCATAAATTATTACCAAATCCAACAAAACATGCTTTATCATAACAATTGATATTTATCTTTATTTTACTTCAAGTCACCAATTTTATTATACACGTAGTTCAAACTACGTACACGTTGTCCCCCTAATTAACGCGGGATACGTTCTGACAAAATCGTTAAGTACGGGGTCTCGTTAAGTGGCAAGTTAGGTAACGAAATCGTTTATTTTTCCTTTCTATTTTTTGGGTGACTATACTAAATTTATAAAATTGGAAGTTATTATTAGTGTTTCTTGTTCATTTTAGTTGTTTTGTTGAACATTTTTAGTGATTTCTTTTTTATTGTTTTTGTTACAATATCACAAGATTTTTTTGCTTTTCTACAAGGTTTCATAAGGCTTTTACAATTATTTATTGGGTTTATTCTTTGGTTCAAGTTTATTTAAAATCTTGGAGAATAAATACTTTTATGCAGTTATTGGTGTGCCTATAACTGCACACTCTACAGTGTACACACTCCAAATGCCTATAAAGCACTACAATATTAAGACAGAAACTAGTTTGTCTAATCGCTGGGGCAACTAGGCAAGAATGAAGCTGGCGCAATGCCTAAATTATGGGCATTCTAATAATGGTTATGAACAAATATAGCCATGTGGAGCGCACATTAAAGAGTAAGAATTCTTTGACCACCCTAATATATATATTTAAGTTTGTTTCAGTTTATTTAAATTGAAAAAAACAAATGAGTTGGCCATTATCAATAAATGAAGGGATCACCCTTCAACCAATATAAAAAAAACAGTTCCATGAAACATAAAACAAATAAAAAGTCCTCCCCTAAACCTTTTTCTCAACCACCAATGGACTCGTCCATCAAGTGTTTATCAAGTTAACGTAAAACTTTCCAACTTGTCAACTTTATCGCATCATTTGTATAAAATTACACCGAAAAAAGCTCCAATATTTGCCTTCGAACGCAATATCCTTCATTGAAAGTCGGATTTCTTTTGTTTATTCTTTCTAACTTTTGTTCAAACGAATCTATTTATTTTGCAATATTTGGTCGTTCAAATATTAAGCATGGTAACATATGACATTTATGGTATTGTGTAGCCTATACTTTATTTATTGTCATATATTTATTTATATATAGTTAAATAT
>JARUHE010344772.1:0-18398 GCA_031471125.1 Archaeomysis grebnitzkii | reverse complement strand
TTTTTTTTTCATATTTTGTTTTTATTTATGCATCAATGGATTGGAAATGAAGTACACATGAAAAGTCTCTAAGGTGATTTTTTGATAAAATGATGTTTTCTCACTTTGTAACACCATTTTTGATTTGATATTTTTGGAGATGAGTTTTGTTTAAAGTTACTGAATGAATCATCGCGAGACATTTGAACCGTCCGGTTCATGGATTACTAGTGTTTTGTTTTATTCTGCTTAGATCAGACTGATGTTATTGAATTTATTGAACAGTGAACATTTTCTTTGCTTTTCTTCTTCATGACATATTTCTACATGTAAATTATCGTCGTATCAACGTTGAAACGACTCTAACGTTTGCCTCTGGTTCAACATTGATACGACAATAAGTTCCAACTAGGTAGCCAAAAATGATTTATATTTATGCCTATAATTATTCTTTTAAAACACCAGAAGCCTATAATAGCTCAAGATAGGCTAACTAAAGCAAACACATTTTCTAACATTCATAAAACCATAAATAATAATTTCCTCCATAACATTCACAAACCCTGTATTTTAGGCATGCAGAGAAGAGTTCCACAGGCGACTCAAGGTCTACCATGCTTGGAAGGCAAAGAACAAGAAAAAGACTACAATGGACGACAACCAGAGGGCGCCCAAGTCCGTTCTCGATGCAGGTATTTCTTTTCAACAATTTTGATTCACAAATATTTTACGAATGTACTCTAGCATCTGTAGTTTTTCCATTGGTTATGATTCTCGATTGATTTTTTTCTTTTGTTTGTAGTGTGCAGCCGTTTCTATCGAATGCACAATGAATGAATGTTACATTCTTGTTCAATCCTCAATGATTAAAAATTGTATTGATTAAGTGATTGTATTATAATTAAAGATGTAATGTTTTATTAGCAGAGACATAATGCACTGACTGCTCAATGAGTAACTCTTGATTGTTGTTGTTAAGGATTTGTCAGCTTTTGTTTTTTTCAATTCAGACTAAACATATTTTTGATTTATTTTTTTAGAGCAATGATCATTTAACATAAATAAAAGACTTGAATTATGAATAACATTTCTCAAATAATTTTTTTTATAAACATTGAATTTAATGAAATAACTATGTTTTGATGATGTTTAAAAAGTAGATTAAACATTTTTGTATTTTTGTTATCAAGAAATGAACATTTAACATGAATGAAAACCATGTGGAGTGGGAACAACATTTCCTAAATATATGTTTTTGTAAACTTTTTGATTTTAGAGCAATGATTGTTAGATGTCTCTGCTATAAACCCACACGGTTTGGTTTTGCACTAGTTTCATCTCCTATTAATTGACACTCACTTATTCCATGTATTTACAAAAAATATCTCCTATATTGCAATACTTCTTTCACACTATTTCGATGAATAGCTTATTTTTTCAGTATGTTTGTGTTATTGTAATTAAAACAACCTTTTCATTAATAAAATCCATGAATGATTCAAATCTTGTAGTGAAAGTGTAGAAAAAATAAATTTAATCTGGTGAACAGAAGTAAAGTAATGAAAAGTAAAAAAATTAGATTATAGATATTGTGACTTAGGCTGTTCGATACTGTGATACATGTGAGGAGAGATTGGAAGGTTTCCTGCTTGTAAAAATGTTTTTATGCAGCCTTGTCGTGGCACAGAGCCTGGTTACAGCCAGTGTCTGTCTGACATAGGATCCACAATCCTGTAACCTTCGATAATGAACACTGAGCACAAGGTGAAGGTATTGAACCTAGCACAATGCTTTAGAGCTACTGTATGTCTGCCACATGCTCCATATAAATTATTATGGGTATGGACTATGTGGCACCCCTAAACTATTGGCCTGACTGAACCACTAGTTACATATAAATAAACAATGAAGGGCTAAGAGGCAAAATATGCCAAATAGCTCCAATGGAATTGGTCTACTTTGGTTTGCAACCCTCTATTTGCCCGTGTTGTCACCATGTTACATTAATTGTACACTTCTTTCATGCACCATGCAGTTGGGTGCACATTTTTTACAGCATACTCTTTAATTCTTGATTTTTCCAGAAGGTGCATCTGTAAATAAACGGAATATTTCCTCTCCTAAATATGATAAAACAGGTGAAAATGCATGATGAAAACTCGCTACTTGCTATACATGCTTGGTTTTATTTTATTAACAACTCATTTGCAACATTTTTATAATGTGAAATAAAAATAACAAAACTTCTCTGGTTTAATTTATGTCTCATTGCTGAGGTCACAAAATAATTTTTAAATCTTGAATAGATTTTGATGAGATCTAGTAAGATCTTACCGGATCTTACAACTTGTGACCTTGGCCACTTAACCTCTGCCATTCTTTTCTCTCTTACAGAATGTTAATTCCTGAATAATATTTACCAAAATATAATAATATATCCTCCCAATATCCATTGGCTTTTTGATCCATTAATGTTGATTAAATTTATTTATTTATTTAAAAAACTAAATTATTTGAGTTATGTTGGTTAAATAATGATGACTAATTTAATTAATGATTTATTTATTTATTTAGTAATTTTTTCATTTAATTAATCATTTATTCGTTTAATTAATGATTTGTTCATTTAATTAATGATTTATTCGGTGAATTAATGATTTGTTCATTTAATTAGCAATTTATTCCTTCAATTAATCATTTGTTCGTTTAATTAATCATTTATTCGTTTAAGTAATGATTTGTTCATTCAATTAAAATATTTATTTTAATTATGTTTAATAATTAATGATAACTCACATTAATGTAAATACTGAATCTACATTTGTAGGAATTTCTCAACTGCTGCCTCAAGCCAATTAATCTTTGCTTCTCAAAGTAGAATGGTATATACCTAAACCATGGTGGTATATAATATATCTATACCATGTTTGTATATACTATACATATACCATGATGATATATACTATATCTAAACCATGATGGTATATACTATATCTAAACCATGACGGTATATACTATATATATACCATGATGGTATATACTATATCTATACCATGATGATATATACTATATCTATACCATGATGATATATACTATATCTATACCATGATGATATATACTATATCTATACCATGATATATACTGTACTATATCTATACCATGATGATATATACTATATACTAAACATATACCATAATGATGGTATTTTTTATATACCACAAACAAAAGAAACACTTTTTCTATACCTATACCATGATGGTACACAATTTACAGATATCATCATGTTACAATTGGATAATGCTTTAGTGCTTATGTAGTTTGAAGAGCGAACTCTGAATGGTCAATGAAGCAGTTGAGAAAAATTGTTCATCTAAACGTAGTATAAATTTTTACAGTTACTGTTATTTTGATCAAAGAGCTATTTGTGAAGCATTTGATTCAGGATTCTTTTTCCATATTCTATTTAATAGATATAAAAAGTTATTTTAATCTTTTATTAAATTATGAAATTAAGGCTTAGCTTTGCCAGATAAAAGTTGCTCAAGTTTTGCAATGGCTTAAGTAAATTAAGAAATATTGTTAAAATGAAATGACCTTCAAATAATGTTTTTTGGGAGTGCCCAAATATACAGTTCATTATTAATGGAAACATAATTGGGTTCCCCCATATTCAAATAGAAACATCAGAATATTTATTGGAATAAAAATTAAATAAAAAATCATAATAAAAGTAATAAATGTTTTACTATTGACTCTGATTTTCCAAAACCATATTCATTGGCGGTAAGTTATACAGATCATCATTATACAGCACCATCAACTTTAGTTGTTCATCCTGAAGATTATTTATTCTAAATATTTACACATCATTGAAGCTACCACTGCTGTCAATGAAATTGAAGAATACCCACCTAATATAATTGATGAATGAGAGAAAATAAGGAAACCCTTAGTAAAAAAGTTGCACATGGTCTTGGGGGTTGTACTGTTGATACAATCACATGAATCCTCCTTCAACTCGACTTATTTGGGGAGGTGGGAGTGGTTTCATGATCTAAAAGGATCAGTTTTGAAAAATGTTTCGAGAATGTGATTGTAACACAGCGATGAAATACATTTTGAGCAAATGATGGCAAAGAGTGATTCATGTTTGTTTAAACTATACATTCCAAATTTTATTAAAAAATTTAAGTTTTTATTTATTTTTCTCTTTAATTTGCTTCTTCTATTTGATATATTTCACCTTGGTAAGCAACCCTTTTAATGCTTTTATACTTGTCTGGTGAACAATACAAATTTTCCCTTGAGTGGAAAGGATTGACAATAAACATTTCACTATCCAAGCTTACTTTATGTCAACTCAGCTTTTCCATACATGTGATCAATAGTTAACAATTTTTACTTATCAAAATTTAATAATTCTCAATTTATAAATCATCAAAATTTGAACACCTTAACCATTTCTTGTAACACCGGTGGTACATAAGTCTAATGTAACACCAGTGATATAAATCAAGCTAGTTTGTTTTTGATAAATTTATACAGGCAAATATTTGCTTGTATAAACTTATTAAAAACATCAACTAGGACATTAGACTTATGTACCACCGGTGTTACAAGTAACAGCTAAAGTGTTAATAGTTCTGTTGACCACATGCAATTACTGCTTGAACCCTATCCCTTGAACTAAACCCAATATCAGGCATTTTGAGTGAACGTCTTCATTTTGTTAACGGTGTTTTCGAGATTTAAAATGTTTCGTCAGCATCAACAGTTAATAACTGATTGGTGATCTGTTATTGTGCAAAGCCTTGCAAGATGTTATCCATTCATAGCATCTGCCACATATGGATAATTTATGTGATTTAACTCTTAAGGGGGGCACCAACAGATCTGCTGAAAATAGGGTGTTGATATGTTGTTGTTTTTCTGATGAAAATTAAGTGAAAAAGGAGATTTTATAAAACATGATCTATTTCTTTGGTCATGGGCGAGACATTTTCCTGTTTTTGACTATTTTGTTAAATTTTTTGAGCTATAATTATTACATGCTTTATGCTTTCATAATTATTACAAACAAATGGTTTCCAATGGCAAAATTCAGGCTTGTAATACTCAATCTCTTTAAAAAGGTCCTGTTTATCTAATGTACTTCCAACATTGCACACTAAACAACTTTTTTCTTTGCAAATCGGATGTTTCCGATTGAAAGGTTTTAGAGAATGATGTTTACAGTGTTGGTGAGTGTTATGCTCCTTGCAAATACTTTTCCACAATAATTCCTCTTTTTCATGGTGTTCAGCAGGGCAGTTGCATTACGAGATAGAATAAATCAGAACAATCTCGTATGCCAACAATACACAATTATACATAGCAAGGAAACCACAACCAGACTCTTATACATAGCAAGGAAACCACAACCAGACTCTTATACATAGCAAGGAAACCACAACCAGACTCAAGATTAAATATAAAAATGTTTTAAGGTTAGACAGTTTCTTTTTGCACTTCAGTTTCAAATTCGTGATAACAAGAGAGAATTTATAACAATTGGCAACCACCAACCACTCTCAAAAAAAAATTTATTCTGACTTTCGTTGAAGTTGAACGTCTAACAATAATACCTAAAAATTGTATGTTAGACCTTGGAGTTAAATTTGATTCATATACGAATTTAACCGATAATATTAACAAAATATGTAAGAAATCTTATTTCTAGTTAATTAAACTCTTTAAAATTAAACATAGTACAACACCAAAAATATTGGAATTCCTCATAGTGAATTATGGTCTTAATTACTTTATTAGTCCACAACATCCCATACATTCTCATTCACATAGCATATATACACACTATATGCTACATCTTCCTCTCCCTTCCTTTAAGGTTTAGTTTATGTTTCTGAATCTAGGACTCTAGGTGCGTTTTTTTTTTAAATCTACAATAACATAATAAATAACATCGTCGTCGTCATCACCATCATCATAGTCATCATTTCATCATTTGGTTGTTGTTACTGTTCACTCAAAAGTCTTTATTCAGAGTGGGATATTTGTTCAGATGCATTACTTTCTTAACTCTTCATTCTTGGTTCAAGCAATTTTAACGAATGAGATGGTTGTTGTTAGTATTAGTATTTTGATAGTGATTGTATATCACTTGTACTATGGAACGTCTTTTTTACTAAACAAGGGATATGGAATAACCAAACTGTCATAATTCTTCAGGGTTAATAGGCTGGTTAAAGTCTTGAGGCTTGAAGCTTATATAAAAACAAAAGAACTAACAGCATAATCTCATACAAATATTTCCCCAACAAGACACAATAAACTGTGGTCACATTAACTGTCGAAAACTTGAACACTGCTTCTTTCTTCCCACAACCTTTTTAATAAATAAAACTACTATTATCAAGAATTGTCAAATCAAAGTTGAGGCATTAATAAATGTTGCTCGACCTGCAACAACTCGACAGAATCGTGCCATACAAAATAATGGCAATTTCATTGCTATCAGTAACTCTAACATGAATTTAGTTCTTACATAAAACAGTCTTGCATGTACTTTTCTCTTTTTCCTTCTTTTGTACGACCATCTTATTTTTTGTTTTTGTATCATTGTCTTTTTTTCTGCAACATTGGCTTAAAGGTATTGTTTCTAACATTATCGATCCTGTAGAACTATCTTAACAATTTACTTCACTTAATATACTTTTATTAAATCTACTTGCAGAAGATTTCTCACTTTGCCAACTTTTTATATTCGGTTTCGACCTTTCTTGAGTTGGCTTATTTACAACTGTTCAACCTGAGATTATAACTCATCTGTTGCAAGGGTAACTTTGTTAACTCTCTTCAAACCTTCTTGTATTTCTTTTTCTAACCTGGTCTATTCTTGACCCAAAAAAACTATTCGCCTATCTGTGAATACTCGAGAACAATATAACTATTGGGATGTCGCTTAGATTAGTGAGAACTACGGGTATTTTCAGGCATCTCGCACCATATAGTGAATTATGGTCCTAATTACTTTATTAGTCCACAACATCCCATAAATCCTCATTCACGTAGCATATATACACACTATATGCTACACTCATACATGCATTCATTACATCCAACCTCGACTATTGCAACAGTTTAGGCTGCAACTTACCTCAATATCTCAATATAAAACAATTTTGTTAGTATTTAAGTGCCTAAATGATATGGCTCCCACATACTTATCAGAAAACGTTCATAAATATTCACCTTCAAGAAGTTTACGTTCTACCAATCAACTACTATTTCCTGGAATAAAAACGAACATAGGCAAAAGATCTTTTTTGTTGGCATGCTGGAAAATTGATTGGAAATAAATAAATTTACACAAATGAGTCAACAAAAACTGAAGTGAATATCTCCACCCACATTTTTATAGTTGCATCTTTTCTAAGTACTTTAATACCACAGTTCCAACACTTCTTCAATGATACCTGAATCTATCAGATGTTTTGCAGCTATTTAAATAAATTTCTCTTTGTTTGATGAAACGATGGCTGAGTCTTCCTCTTTCAGAAAGTTCAATCTTTTTCTCAACATCAGATATGTGCAATAGTCATCCAAACAGAACTTACCTACTCTGGATCAGATATTGTAACGTCATTTCTGGGCTCAGATCAGATATTGTAACGTCATTTCTGGGCTCGGATCAGATATTGGAACATGCCTTTTTTTAGTTTGAATAACATGTTCTAACCGGCTTTTTTACTCCAAACCAGGTGTTGTAATACCTGAAATTCTAATAGATAAAAGTTCCAGAGAATGATGTGAAAATGTAATTGAATGAAATGTTCAATTTTTGTTTGTAATTTCTGTATAAAAAAGGTGAATGTTGATGTATTTAATTATGATTTGTGGATGCTTTTGCTAGTAATAGATTGATACCCTTTTAGACACAGATTGTTACCACAATATAAGTTCTTATAGTGAAGGGAAAAACCTGGTCATTCTGTAGAATTTAGAACTAAATTTTTTTTTACATATGTGCAAAAACTTTGTTTAGATTGGTTATTTTTTTAGATGTATGCAGCACTAGTGCTACTATGGCTGTTTATCAAATACAAGTTTAAGAAAGTGATAAAAAAGTAAATCGTTTCTATGAAATATATATAAAAAATATTTTTTTACTTTGATTAAACCTAAACATTGATTGAAGAAGAAGAAAAGAAGGATCCTCGTCTATTTGAGGCTTTTTCAACTAGATATATTTTATTTTGCTTGTATTTGTGAGAATTAATAATGTGCTAAATAGTTCTTTGCTGCTTGCATTTTCACAAAAATGGTTATGTTTTACCACCATGCAAATGATGTTTTTTTGGTTGAAAACATACTATTGAAAAACTGGTGTTTTCTTTTGTAAAAACCTAGAATTGATTTTGTATTTTCAAAGCTTAGAACTGTTTGTCACGTTTTTGATATAGTATGTTGATTCATTGTATAAGAGGATACATAATTAATTATTGTAATACTAACTATCAAAGCAACAATCAAAAATATTAGTTATAGCCCTAATAACAAGTTAAATTAAAAAAATACCAATACCAACTTATTAAAGTTAACAATGGTAATATGGAAAATATAAAAAACAATAACTTGTGAAAGATAACAATGATAACTCAAAAGTAATAATAACTTGTGATAGATAACTGATAGTACACTGAAGGTAATAATGACACTTAAAAGATGAAAATAATAACTCAAAAAAGATAACAATGACAACTTGGGAAAGATAACAATGATAACTCGGGAAAGATAACAATGATAACTCGTGAAAGATAACAAATTTAACTCAAAAGATAGTAATAATAATTTGTGAAAGATAACTGATAGTACACTGAAGATAATAATGACACTTGAAAGATGAAAATAATAACTCAGAAAAGATAACAATGATAACTTGGGAAAGATAAAAATAATAACTCGTGCAAGATAACAAATTTAACTCAAAAGATAGTAATAATAACTTGTGAAAGATAACTGATAGTACACTAAAGGTAATAATGACATTTGAAAGATGAACATAATAAATCACTAAATATAACAATGATAACTTGGGAAAGATAAAAATAACAACCCATGAAACATATCAATAATAACTCTTGAAAAAGAATCATTAATAAATAATTGTTGTAAATAATTAAATAAAAAAAAATTTGCAACACCCAATGAGTTACCAAAAACCCTTTCCACAGCCAAGGCAGCTCCTCCCCGAGTCACCCCAAAAGTCGGCTCACCCGGCGTTGTCGGAGGCGAGAGATTCTTCCGAATCCCGTTCGTGCGGCCCAGTGACCAACACCGCGCAGGGCAGCAAGAGAAAGGATGGTGAGTCAATGGGTGGGGTCGTTAAGATCAATATTTTATGAAATATCAAGTCTTCATCAATTTATTTCACTTTTATGTCAAAATTGTGATCCAATCAAAATCATATCACATTGTACCAACGTGATATGATATTGATTGAATCAACAAAAAGTGTGCACAAGCCTAGCCAATTTGATGATGTCAATTTTAACTATCTTAGACATAAAAGTTAGTCAAGTGTTTTCAGTGTAACTCTGGCCAAACTGTAAACATTCATACTTTCCAATTTATTTTAATTTCATCTTTGTGTATTTCTTTGGTGGACCAAATGCAAAAAACAGACAGTGTTTAAATATTGAAAACTATTTTTCTTAATTTTTAAATGATTCTCTTCTAGGTGGTACGCCCATTTTGATGGAGAATGGATAGCCCGGCAGATGGAGCTTCATCCAGATAAGCAACCAATTCTTCTCATTGCAGGTGATTTACAGCAAACATTTATGGATTTTCTATCGCTTAATCATTAACAGTTTCGTTAGTTCTAGTTAAACTAATGTTTCGACTGAAGTTGTCTCTCTTTGAATCCTTTTATAGACCATTATTTCTCCTTAACTTTTTGTTTCATGTAGCCTTTCCAATTATCCAAATTTTGTTAATTTTTGAATAAACAATTACCCTACCAGTAGTAAAACAATATCTCATTGTTTAAAAATAATATAAATAATAGTTATTGAAGTATAATGTGGTCACTATAGCGACCAATATGCAATAGGGCTTTTCCCCATAATGCACTATAGTTACCATTATGCATTTGTGACATTATTTAATATGGTCACTATAATGACCTGTATGAAACAAAGGTAGTATATATAGGTTAAAATTTGAGACCATTGTTTCTCTTGAAGGAGTCTATAAAAAAATTAATAATGAGAAGGAATGTGCTAATTAGACTAATTATGAACAGCTAACTGCCTAAATATAAACATTGATTGTTAAATTCTGTTAGACATTTTAAGTTCTTGATTTTAATAACCAAGTTAGTAAGAAACCAATTGAAAATATAATCTTATTTCATGAAATATATTTTTCATAATCGTTTCCCATCCTTGCTATCTAGTTGTGTGTTGAGTTGCCTTTACTACACATTATCACCTTTGTCTCTCCATCCTTTTGAAGGTTCCTCATATTCTCCTTCCTTCCGCCATCCCTAATGTTTATCCAGATATCTCCATCCATACACTTCTCCACTTTTTTCTCATCTCAGATTGAAATGCCAGGCTTTATTCTCAGTCTTGATTTGATGCCTGATTGTGTGTATAAAAGTATAGTGTCAAGTCATCTGCTCATACAGCCCTGCAATAGCAGAGAAGTATGGAGGATAAACTAGGATGGTTATGGGCTGTGATTGTTGGCCTTGACCACAACTTGACTTCATGTATGATCAACAATTTAT
Organism: Archaeomysis grebnitzkii; assembly: GCA_031471125.1. Lineage (NCBI taxonomy): Eukaryota > Metazoa > Arthropoda > Malacostraca > Mysida > Mysidae > Archaeomysis > Archaeomysis grebnitzkii. Next base: position 7,624 of record JARUHE010344772.1, on the reverse strand, counting down.
TTTTCTCTGGTAATTATAAAGTATTGATATTTCAGGCCACGATGATATGCAAATGTGCGAGCTTAGTCTAGAAGAGACGGGATTGACCCGTAAAAGAGGTGCTGAGATTTTGAAACACGAGTTTGATAAGGAGTGGAACGCTCACGGAGGCAGACCTTACGAGAAAATGAAGAGCAGAAAGCATTGAGAATGATTGTCTAGTAAAAAATTTAACAAAGGTTTTTGATAATGTCACAGAAATAGTTAACAGGGAACTTTTTTCTCAGCAGTCCTTTATTTATTTGTACTTTCAAAAAGGTCACATCAGAGGCTTACAATAACTTCCAAAGGGCTTTTGCCAAAGTTAAGACTCCTTGTGTCACTGTATTGCCCGTGCCCATTGAAATATCATAAATTTTTTAAGAAGTAGAAACTGATTACTTTAACAAGACTTTGAACTTCTCTTTTATAAATATGAAGTTCATGTTGAAATCACAAATGACTAAATTATTCAATTTCATTAAATTATGATTTAAAAAGTATTAAAAAATTTGTAGACTTGTATTTATATATCAATATTCAGACAAATGTTATTCTATTAAAGTTAAGTTGTGCAGCTCAGGGAAGACAAGTCCATTGAAAGCTGTGCGAAAGTTTCCATATTGAGAATTTATGTGAAAATATTGTTTTGTCAGTGAATTTATTGACTTATAATTTTACAGATTGTTTGAACTAACATTAATAAAACTAGTCTTATGTATATTATATTGGAACTCAACGCTGATACAAGTTTAATGATCTAATCAACTGATATAATGTTTAAATACGTTACAACATGATTCATGAAATTGGAAATATTTATGGCATTAAATGAACTTTTGAACTTAGTTCCTATATTATAATTTATGTTTATTTTTAATATTTAAAGCTATAAAGACAATTGTAATTTTATTTTAATTCTTTAATTTTTATCATTTAAAAATATTTAAATTCGGGTGTCAGCATATTGCAAATTTTCAAACCTGGCACCAATCTATCTGACTTGAATATTTTTATTCATTAATGATGAAATTAATTTTTAATAAAAATAAATATTTCTCCAATGTTTCAAATATATGACATTTTAACCAGATAATAATTACGTTTTTTAACATTGGATTAAAAAATGCTTTTGTTCAGATTGATAAATTGACTAAATCATAAAAAATGGCGAAAAGAAATAGTTTTAGTGTTTTGTTAACTTTCTTCCCATTAGAGTTTATTGAATCGTGAAAATTTTACGCTTTTGTTTCTGCAAAATTTTTAAAAATTACAATGTTGTACAAAAAATGATTTGAAATTCTAATCTTTGTGAAGTAGATTTGATTTCTTCTAATTGGACCAAACTAATTGAATGTTCTTGTATGTTTAAGTGTTACGTAGATCTTGAATTTATCTGAAATTTTTACTTTGATTCTCAATCTGTAACGAAGGATTCTGATTTAGCTTTAATGTATTTTTCTGGTGCTTGATAACCTCTGGTTACAGTGTCGAGACTTGATCAGAGTTCATTTAACCAATAAAAATAAACACTAAATTGGTAGATGAAACTTCAATAAATGTTTGTCATAATGACTAAAATATCATTATTCAAAGCAACTAATATTTTTTAAAGATTGAAGGGTTAATATATGTGGATGACCACCTGAAGCAAGAATTGAACATGGTTTAACCGATGCATCAGCAAGCATCTATAACAAAAGTTTAATCAATGCATAAAAGTTTATCTATAATAAAAGTTTAATCAATACGTAAAAGTTTATCTATAATAAAAGTTTAATCAATACGTAAAAGTTTATCTATAATAAAATTTTAACCAATATGTAAAAGTTTATTTATAATAACAGTTTAACCAATACGTCAGAGTGCATCTATAATAAAAGTTTGTTTATAATAAAAGTTTAACCAAAACGTCAAAGTATATTTGTAATGAAAGTTTAGATAAACGCTGCCAGTAATAGTAAATTTATTTAATGCTTCAAAACATACTAAAAAGTTAACAAATTAATGCTGGATAATCATTTAGTTTTCTTATCGTTCATTTTAAGGTTTGTTTTGAAATTGCTGTTAAATTCTTAGTTTTTTAAGGAATTACAAAATATAATGTGAAATGTCGACAGAATTATTGTGATTGTCTATACTTTTTGTAGAATATGAAATATTGTTTTACAATATTTTTGGAATATACTTTTTTTAGAATATGAAATATTGTTCTACAATATTTTGGAATATTGAAAACGTTTATACTGTAAAGATGTTAAATAAATGGTTTAGTTATATGAAAATTTTGTGCAATTTTAAAAATATTTCCAAAGGTAATAATTTTTGAACTTTTCTGTGTTACTGTTTAAAAAGTTCAAGAAATATAATTTATCATTGAAATATTTGGTAGAGTATTCTATTGTTTATTAATTATGAAAATCAATGTATTTTATTCAGAAGAAAAACATGATTAAAATTTTAAAGTTAAATTTGTTTCATTTATTTTTACAAAATGTTAGAAGATTGAAGAAATTTTTAATACAAGTATTAAGGGGTCACCCAAACCCAGAAAGATGTTTCACCCGTGTGTTCTTTCTGTTCTAATTGTCTAAAATGAAACCTCATTACTAATTCTATAATTAAAAATCAGAACTAATTATATGATTAAAAATTAGAACTACCATATGATTTAAATTCAGAACTAATTATATGATTGAAAATCGGATCAAATTATAATAGGATTAAGAAGTCTTAAAACTGTTACGATTAAAGTTCAATATCTTAGTGTAGCTTTAGTTGGTCATATTACATACATACTCAACAAACATTTACCCACCATGTTGACTATCTGAAAAATAGTTTTTTATTAGGTAACTGCGGATGTCATCTGTATTGTGCTATTACAGCTGTATCATTTACTAAATTTGCTCTTGAACATAAGGTCCTTGTCCAGAATGCAATAAATAAACTGTTTTTATGGTGAGAAATATTAATCCTAAATTAGGGCAAAAAAGGGACGAAAAACATTACATTAACAATGGTTCTTGTGAATTGATCTAGAAATTAATTATGAACTTTAAAACATTAAACTTGCTGTATTCAACACTTCAGTGTGCAGTTTCATTGTACACTGATGGTAGCATTGAATCAATGGTTGCTTAAAATTGATTTTTAAGGGTCTTTGTTAGACCTGTGGGGTTCTGGTGTTTTAATTAAAGAGGATGTTTTGAGAGTTATACAACCTGGTCCCTTTTGTATTAGCTTTTTTACTTCTTCTATATCTTACAGATAATAATACAGTAAACATACAAAAATGAATAATTACATATAATAATAATAAATAATGAAATAAGAATTACTAAAAAGGAACAATATCTTGTGTTCGGACCACAGATGTCCGTCAATGAAATTCTAGATTTATTGTAACAAGTTTGTGATCAAGAGATTATTTCCTCTTTATTTAGAAATTGCCATCTTATTTTCTTTTAACCTACAATTACCAACAAAAACACTAGTAAATGCTATACACTGAAAGTGTCTAAATCTGTACAATTTTTGAATACAATATATTTCGTATTGTTAAAAATATGTTCAGATGATACACACAACTCATCCCTTGAGAAGTACAGTACATCAATACTTTTATGCAGTTGCCCCCATGCAATGTACCTCATCTAGGATTCGAACCCACGAGTAAGGTGTTCACTGCATTGTAAATGAGAGTCTGCCTACTGAGCTACACTGAAAGATGGTTGATTATTTGATATGCCATAGTATATGATTTTTTTACAATGTATTTCATGAAGAAATGAGTGTCTAAGCTCTTAAAATGTATACTAACTAAGAAAAAAAAAGTTTTTTTATTTAACCATGACTCTTAAGTTCTCTCATTTGCTTAAATGTTTTTTATAATCTAGGTTAACCTTTAAATTTTTTGAGGAGAAAAATAAATTGTTGGAATTCCAGCTTAACTCTTCAGTTCTTTCATTTGTTTTAAATTAACTTTTTTTAAAACATTAAAATAAAAACTTTGATTTACTATGAGTTTAATGAAAAAAAAGTCGGTTATAAATGGTAAATTCATTAAATAAATACTTGTTTAAGAAAGAAAATTTTTAATAACACCAGGGTAGAATGTTATGTTCTTTATTTTCATTTGAGCAAGCCTTTCTGTAGAATAATTTTTGTGAGTGAGATTTTAGTTCTTGCTGTTAAACATTTTCTTTTATGTTTACATTTGATTTTTTAACTTATTTGAATAAGATTTATACAAGGGTGACGTTGGATAGATTGTTAGTCTTCTTTATTAATGGTGCATGCAGCATGATGATCAAGTGTGTTTTTAAGTGCTGTATTATACATTGTTACAAGTTGGTCAATATTGAAACTGCTTTGAGTTTTTTTTAATATAAGTTTTTAATAAATCGTTGGAAAAATCTGATATGTTTATATTGTCTATCTTACGATATTCAATGTATTTACGATCTTGATTTAATGTGGATTTGCTTATGGGCGACTATATAAAGCAGTGATCTGAAATGAAAGAAAATTATTGTGTATGTAATAGACTGATATCATTTTTGCATCTAGTTATTATAAGGTTCAGTGTAAGGTCAGATGTATGAGTAAGGAACGTTACGTGATTAAATTAAACATTTTTAGGCTGTGAGTGTTGGAGCGAAGGCGGAAGCGAATCTTTTTTGCTCTTAGTACATTTTTGACAAACAAATTTAAAGTTTTAATTTTCCAGATTTTTCTTATTGAATATGAATGGCTTTATATATAATTCTGGACAACATTTCCCAAGGGAAGTTTGTAAAATTTGACATTTATTGCAATAATAAGTTTCAAATCATTACTTAGACACCACTTAATAGATGTTTTACAAAAAATAAATCTTTTCAAGTTTGTATTTTACAATGTTGGCATAAAGGGTTTTATTTTGTAAAATCAATATATATTGAAATTTAATTCAATAAACTTTTATGTTTGATTTTATTTATCTAATTAAGAATCATGTTTTATTGAAATAAATTAATTGCTAGCTTTGTTTTGAATATTTTTTATGATTAAGTAACTATCAATAAGGTATTCATGTATTAATTACAGTAAATATGGTGCTATGCATTGTAACACTGAATTAGTGTAGTTTTTGTAAATTTTGTTTTTTTGAGTTGCAACTCTATACACGTCTATGAAGCGGAACACACACACTGTACAGATACGGATTCTTCTGTTCTTTATAGAAAAATACTTTTTTTTAGTAAATAACTGCAGACATAGGGAAACATTACTTACACGATCTCACAGAATATGTACAGTTTTGTTCAAATGTTTGGTATGGTATTATTATTTTTTCATAATTCATTTATGGTTTTGTGAGCCAATTCTAGTTTCATTTTTTATAGAAAACTGTAACTTAGTCTCATACATTAACTACGGTAAATACCATATCATATACCAGCCTTCATTTTTCCAGACTCTCTCTCTCTTTACCATTTCTGGTTTCTTATAACGAAAAGCAATGTTTTTTATTTAATAACATTGAATATTTGGTTATAATGTGGCATTTTTACAGTTATTGGACTTTATTATGACATATCTCTATGATCAAAATCATTAACAGAGCAACTTTTTATTAGCAGAAGCAGAGACGTAAGGCACCACTATACGAGTTAATCGTGATTGTTGTTGTTAATGTTAGGGGTTTGTTGATATGTGTTTTCCTCTAAAATAGACTAAACATTTTTTATTTTTGATATTAAAGCAATGCTCATTTAAAATAACTTAAGGTTATATGCGTTAGGAACAGTATTTGTTAAATAGTTTTTTAAGACTTGAATTTATTAAAATAATGACGTTTTAATAGGTTTCATGGACTTGTTGACTTGAAAAAAATAGTTTTGATCTCTCCGCCAAAAACCCGTAGTGTTTGGTTATGTACTAATTATTATTTAGTATACCATGCTGTATTTTGAGTGAACTCTATTCTTATATTGCATAGTTTTCCCAAGTGATTCTCCTTCTATTTTCCAGGTATCCTATAATAATAATAAGTAAAATACAAATTTGATCTTCACAAAATAACTTTATTGTATAGGACCAATACTATTCTCCATTTTTCCAATAGTATTATTTTTTCCAATGGTATTCTTTTTTCCAATAGTATTCTTTATTTTTTAGATATTATTCTTTGTTTTTCTGATATTAATCTTTCTTTTTTCTCCGATATAATTTTTTTACTTTTTCCGATATTATTCTTTCTTTCTCCGATGTTAATCTTCCTTTCTCCAATATAACTCTTTCTTTTTCCAATATAACTCTTTCAATTTTTTTAGTGTTATTCTTTTTTCCAAAGAGTATTCTTTCTATTTCCAATATTACTATTCATTTTTTCCAACAGTATTATTTTTTCTTTTTTTTCTCAATGGTATTCATTCTTTTTCTAATATTATTTTTTCTTTTTTCAATAGTGTTCTTTCTTTTCCAATAATACTTTTCTTTATTTTTTCAATAGCATTTTTTTATTTTTTTAGTAGTATTCTTTTTTTTTTAATATTATTCTTTTTTACAAATATTATTCTTGTTTTTTCCAATTTTTTTTATTTTTCTAACAGTCTTCTTTTTTCCCCCAGAAGATTCTTTCCTTATCCAAGAGTATTCTTTCTTTTTTCAACAATTTTCTTTATTCTTCCAATATTAATCCTTATTTCTCCAACAGTTCCGTTTAATTTTTCAAATAGTATTTTCTCTTTTTTTATAGTTATTGTTTTTTCCAAATAGTATTTTTCCTTTTTCTAATATAATTCTTTTTTTTCCAACTGTATTCTTTTTTCCAATCGTATTTTTTTTCAATAGTTTTCTTTTTCCAACAGTACTCTTTTATTCCAATATTATTCTTTATTTTTCCAACAGTATTTTTTAAAAGTATTCTTTCTTTCCAACAGTATATTATTTTTACCAATAGTATTATCTGTTTTTTCAAGAGTATTCTTTTTGTCCAATATAGTTTTATATTTTTAGAACAGCATATTGTTTTTCAATAGTGTTATTTTCTTCAAAAGTCTTTTTTTTTCAATAGCATTCTTTTTTCCGAATAGTGTTTTTTCTTTTTTCAACAGCATATTTTTCCCAATAATAAAGTTTCTTCTTTAATAGTAGTCTTTATTTTTCCAATAGTATTTTTTATTTTTTCTAAAATGTTTTTCTATTTCCAACAGTATTCTTTTTTGTAAATATCGTTTTTTTATTTTTTCAACAGTATATTGTTTTTCAATAGTGTTATTTATTTTTTCAATAGTATTCTTTTTTTAATAGTATTATTTCTTTTCCCAACAGTATTTTTTCCAAATAATTTATTTTTTTTTTTACAATAGTATTATTTATTTTTTTAATATTATTCTTTTTTACAATAGTATTCCTACTTTTTTTAATCGTAGTCTTTTTTCTCAATAATATTTTTTATTTTTTAATAGTATTCTTTCTTTTTTCAATAGTATTCTTCCTCTTTCCAATAGTACTCTTTATTTTTCCAATAGTACTCTTTGTTTTTCCAATAGTACTCTTTGTTTTTCCAATAGTACTCTTTGTTTTTCCAATAGTACTCTTTGTTTTTCCAATAGTA
>JARUHE010344761.1:0-10328 GCA_031471125.1 Archaeomysis grebnitzkii | reverse complement strand
ATAACAACAACAGTAACAATAATAATAATAATAATAATAATAATAACAACAACAGTAACAATAATAATAATAATAATAATAATAATAATAATAATAATAATAATAATAATAAAACAAATAATATACTTTTAGTCTTTACATTTCATTTTCAAGAAAAACTTAATAAACTTGACATTCACAGTTAAACAAACAAACAAATCAACCTTAACTATAAAATATATTATAATAATAACAATAAAAACCAAACTTAAAATAATAAGATGGTAATAATCATATTGATAAATAATATTAATGACAATAACAATAAAAAACATACTAATAAAAAACAAAACGCATTAACAATACAAAAAAGATAATGGTAATAATAGTATATAAATAATTATAATAATAATTATTTAAATAATAATAATAATAATTACATATTTATAATAATAATAATAATAATTACATATTTATAATAATAATAATAATAATAAATATAACAATTAAAATAACAATACTTAGCTATTATTGACATACAGAATAAAATACAACACAAACAACAAACAAACAAACAAACAACAAACAAACAAACAAACAACAAACAAACAAACAAAAAACAAACAAACAAACACATAAACAAACACATAAACACATAAACAAACAAACACACAAACAAACAGACAAAACCAAAATAAACAAATAAATATATCAACAAACAAACAATTAAAAAACATACAAGCAAACAAACTAAAATAAATAAACAAACAAATAAATAAACAAGGAAACATAACACACACACAAACAAACATACAGACTAGTAAGCAGCAAACAAACAAGTAAACAAACAAACAAACAAGTAAGCAAACAAACAAACAAACAAGCAAGCAAACAAACAAACAAGCAAGCAAACAAACAAACAAACAAACAAACAAAAATAAACAGCCGTCTTACTTTCGTCTTTGTCGACCGTGATGGAAAAAGTTTTCCCATTCTCTTTCCCCTCGGTCGATGAATTTCCCGCCAATTTTTCCCCTTCCACTTCTGGTTGAGTGTCTGGTGTTGTCGTCGTCGTCGTCGTCGTCGTCGTCGTCGTCGTCGTCTCCTCCCCTTTGATCACGAGGAGGAGAGAGAGAGAAAGAAGAATGAATCCGTCCGTCCTCATTATGAAGGTTATCTGATGGGGGAAATGTGTTGATGATAATAATAACAATAATAAAAATAATAATAATAATATTAAATAATAAAAAAAATAATAATAATAATATTAATAATAAATATAACGAAAATAATAATATCAATAGTTAAAACAACGAACAATTTTAATAAGAATAGAAAGAATAATAATAAGAAGAAGAAAAAAATGAGAAAAATAAAAATAATAAAAAAAATAGAAATAATAATAATAAGAATAAAAAGAAAGAAAAGGGTAATAAGAATAGAAATAATAATAATAATAATAATGATACCAATGATACAGTTGACAAAAATAATAATAAGAACAATAATATTCCCAATAATGTTTAAAATAACAATAATAGTGATACTAAAAACAATGAAACTCCAATAATAGAATATTATAGCAATAATAATGTTTTGTTATTAGTATTGTCATTATAACATTATTTTTTTATTATTATTATTACTATTATTTTTATCATTATTAGTAGTACTACTACTATTATTATTTTTGTTATAATAACAATAATAATAGCACAACAAATTATTGATATTATTGCAACAAGTATCTACTATACAAAGATTGTTCACAATTACCGTGAATATGTAATTTAGAGGTTTGCGGGCAGAAATGTGAATACATATATTCAATTGTTGCCCTCAGGTGACCAGAGCTCGCTCTTCAGGCTACGTGATCAATGGAATATTATCCACTGTGCAATCCCCATCTTTAAAAATTATGGTTCAAGCACAGTTTCATAGCGTATATTCTTACCACCAGTGACTTATACATTTTACTGTTTTTCCAATTTTCTGGATTTATGATTTACAAAGATTATTCACAAATGTATATGTATTCACTATGTATATATGTATATACAATATGTGTATATATAAATCTTAAATTTTTATTAAGTTGTATATATATTAATTTTGTACTTTCCTTGAGAACAAATGAAACTTTGAAAACAGAAATATATTCGCTTGATTCAAAAGCGAATTTTTCCTCATTTTTAACTTTGTGTTTTTATGTTGAAGGACAAACAAAAGTTTTTTGAAATAAGTGATCAAATAAAAGAACAAAAACACGACAAAGAAACTTCGGAATTCCTTTCAAAACAAAAACATTCTTTGTCCTTTTATCCTTTATGGTTGAGTTTTGTAGTTTTTTATTATTCTTTATTTGTTTACAATTTATTCTTCTTGTCTCTCAATCTTATAAAATAAATTGAAGGTTTAAAAACTAAAAACTTTAAACAAAAACAAATAAAAAAATAAAACCTTTAATTTGTTTTTATTGTTTCAGTTCTTAGTTTAAATATTATTTTGATGTAAATATTTGATTTACTTGTTTATTTATTATTTATTTATTTATTTATTTATTGTTTCAGTTCTTAGTTTAAATATTATATTGATGTAAATTTTGTATTTATTTTTTATTTATTTATTTATTTATTTATTGTAAATATTTTATTGTTTCAGTTCTTAGTTCAAATATTATATTGATGTAAATGTTTTATTTATTTATGTATTTAATATTTATTTATTTATTTAGTTTATTTATTTATTTATTTATTTGATAAATATTTTATTGTTTCAGTTCTTAGTTCAAATATTGTATTGATGTAATATTTTATTTATTTATTTTATTTATTGTAAAAATTTTATTGTTTCAGTTCTTAGTTTCAATATTATATTGATGTAAATATTTTATTTACCTACATTTTTTAATTATTTACCTAAATGTTCCGTTTATCTAAATGTTTTATTTATCTAAATGTTTTATATCATTAAATGTTTTGTTTATTTAAAGATTTTAATTATCTTAATATTTTATTTAACAATATTTTATTTAACTAGATATTTTATTTATCAATATTATATTTAACTAGATATTTTATTTATCTAAATGTTGTGTTTACCTAACAAAATTGGTTCTAACCAGTATGTTGTTTTTTAATTAAAATGACACCCACAAAAACATCGAAATTTCTGACGAAATCTTCTGTTTGTGTTTTACAGCAACCAACGTTTGATCAAATTTAAAAGTCTTTAAAATGTTTTTTATTTTCATTATAGTTTCAATTGTTTTGTTGCAATTTTTAATGCTCTGTTATAATAATAAATTTAAAAATGTGTTACAACTATCTTTTTAAATTGTTCTATTTGAAATACAATTTTTTTGTAACATGATGATCATCGTTATCAGTATGGTCATCATTATCATGATCATAATCATCATTATAATTATGATCATCATATCATAAACATCAGTATCATTATATTCATCATATCATAATCATCATTATCATTGTGATCATCATACCATAAACATCATTATCATTATGATCATCACATCATAATCATCATTATCATTATGATCATCATGTCATAATCATCATTATCATTATGATCATAAAACCATAAACATCATTATCATTATGATCATCATATCACAAATATCATTATCATTATGATCATCATAACAAAATCATCATTATCATTATGAACAAAATCATCATTATCATTATGAACATTATATCATAATCATCTTTATCATTATGATCATCATATCATAATCATCATTATCATTATGATCATCATATCATAATCATCATTATCATTATGTTCATCATATCACAATCATTATTATCATTATGATCATCATATCATAATTATCATTATATTTTCCATTAATAGTATTATGACTATTATTATTATTACGGTGATCCAAATCCATGAAAAGGTGCAATTATATCGGAACAATGTCTTTGAATTAAAATGATCCAAAGTTCAAAATTTGGTAGGCTATAAAAAAATTAAAAATCGCTGATTTTGCCGATTTTATCAAATTAAATAACTTATTTTATTTGTTTGTTCTTCACCGTTTCATTTTTTTGCTGTAAGCTATTGTAAAAACTTTTGCTGAAGTCTTTCGTTTATTTATATTACCATTTAATTAGTTTATGTTGATTTATTTAAAATCAAAGTTTAACAATAATTTTCGTAAATAGCAATTCAATGTTATTATTACTATGGAAATTAGTTTTTAGTTTGTTAAATAATAAAATATATTCGTTTTGTGATATGTTACAATCAACCTTTAACACAGTATGAGTAGTCAGATGGTATATTATATAAGGACATATTATAAGATATAAGGTCTTATAAGATATAAGATCTTTAAGATTTCAAAAATGTTTTAAGATCTTGAAATAACTTTTAACCTGCCAACATACCATACAATATTATCATTGATTGAATCAATTTAGGTATGAAAGGTTTTTTCATAATTAACGTGATTGATTCATCATTGTTTTACGGGCATGAATTCAGGCTTTTGTTGAGTTTGTCAACACTCCATCAATCATGTAGTTTGATGAGTAACTGCTGGCCAACTAATAAGAGCAAAAGACACAAATCAACATTTATATTTATCTTCGTAAAATTCTGTCGAATCTCAACACGTTGGACAATTGTTGATGAAAACTACTCCAAACTACAAGTTTTATCGATTAATTTTGACCCAATTAGAAAATTGGTTTGAAAAGCAATTAAAAGTATCATTGATTTGTTTATCTTGTTAAGCTTTTAACATATGAATGATTGTCAAAACAAATTAAAGCTAATGCGAGAAAAAAAACATTATTAAATCTAAATTGGGGGTCAAATTATGCGACAGCGATTTGTGATTTTACTGATTGCTCACATAAGCATCAAAATACTCTAAAGTATACTCAACGTTGCATATTATTTAGTTTGACAATAGCAAAATTGATGCAAACTCTCTGTTATTTGTATGAGATTTTCCTCACTTGTGCTATTGCCGATCCATATAAATTGTAAAATATTTTCTGTATTATATGTAATAAATTTTTTATTTGCGTTTAAAGTAGTTTTGTATGTTTAAGTTTTGGTATCATTCATATAAAGCAAATCCTTTGTTCAACCCTATACATAGATGGTTAATTTTCATTTGCAAGTCTAAGAAATATATATAAATGAAGGGGCAAGACTGTGTAAGCAACCAAAATAGATGTTAATGGAGTTATGAATATAGAAGTTATTAAATATAAAACAAATAATTGAAATATGAAATCTAATAAATATTTAAAAAATAGACAAAAAATAATAATGTAATTATTTTGATTAGGCCGAATTTACTATTTCATTTTTACTTCGCTCCATAAAGTTAGTGTTATTATTTTTTTTATAATATTCAGTATTAAATATAATCAAGTTGTGTAAGTGTACATGTACTTTGTTGTTCATGAAAAAACTTTGTGTTTGCATTATTTTCATAATTTAATATTTTAAGAAAAAATGTGTTTGAAAAAACATTTAGAATGATCGTAAATCTCATTTCATTAAAGGCTAAATTTAGTGCAATAAAACTGATAATTCGACCATAAATCAACGAAACGATTCTATTGAGATATAATTGACTTGACGGAAATACATTTAGAATGTGTCGTTACCTGGCAGCTTTATCTGGCAACTATCTGGCAACTCGTTCCTATATTAAAACATTTCCCAAATTGCATCATGTGTCTTCTATCTACAATATTTAAGCTGATTAGCTTATCCTGATGGAAAGTGAGTACCATATGTCTACTACATATTTTAATGTACAGTCGTCGGTACACCAATCTGGCCATGCATATATAAGAAATATCCTTCAAAATTTTGACTAGACCTGAGCCAAAGACATCGAACCACAAATTTGTATAAGACGATTTTTGAATTAACTTTTTCTTCAAAAAATTGAAAAATGTGACAAAACTTATCTACTTTTGTTGTTTTCACATGAATTGAATTCAAATAACCTCAATATTTGCTAAGTTTTACTTACAAACAGGAAACTTGTCACTTTACTAGTAGTTGGTTTGTGAAATCAACGAATATTATTGTGCCGTTTTAATAGATGTCGTCAATATGTTCATTATTTGCCTACTTGCCCAATAATTTTTTCCAAGGCTGTTTATGTAAATGGCTTATTCGTTATTAACAAATAGAAATATAATAATTTTACTTAATCTGTTTATAAACTATAAAATGATGATGTATTTAACCAAAATTATAATATTCCATTGATTATGTGCACAAATATAAAATAATTTAAAATCTCAACTAATTTATATATAAACTAAAGGGAGGCTGAGAGGGAGAGATGTAATGAAAAATAATTTCGTTTTTTATGAATATAGTTTTATTGGAATAATTTATAAATAATAGATACAGTTTTTTGTTGAACAGAAATATATTCCAATGTATTAATTTGCAATAGAACCCCTCCAGCCAACACTTTTCAGGGAATTTCCTGCTCGTAGTTTACGAGTGAACAAATGCAAAGCATTTTGATACACAATTTATCATTAAAGGCTAATCATGCAATAGTTAACCATGGCAATATTATGAATAAATATTACAAAACGATAAGTGACTAAAATCATTTATAGGTCTTTCAGAAGAATATGTGGATCGACAATAGCACAAGTGAGGTCAACAAATGTCGGTTACCTCACTTGACTATTGTTGGTCCATGCAGTAAGAATATTGTCTCCGAATCATTAGGATCTTATTCAAAATGAAAACATTTGAATAATAGAGGACAGTCCAGATTTAAAGAGGAAAAGGCCAGATCGATATGCCAATGAATGTATCATCGCTCAAGAAATAGGTGATAGAAAGAGGTGATAGAAAGAGATGATACAACAAAAAATGTTGTTGGTTGTTATGAAACATTAAATCGTATAAAAACAAACAACATATTTTTATTTGGTTAATAAAGTTGAAGAGCATAAATTTCAAATAGTTTTACAGTTCAATAAGCCTCTTATGCTAGAATTCTTTTCACGCCAGCATACAACCATTAATTCTATACACATTGAAAATAGTAAAAATTAATTTAAGCTGCTTTAATTTTTGTTCATATATACATTTTCAAGCCATTGGCCTTAAAAACTTTATTTTATACATTACCATAAGGAACATATTTTAGTATTTGAGCTTTTTAGAAACAATAAAGTATCTAACAAAGTTTAAATTCCGTTTGAAAAATACAAAAGAAATCCGGTCAGGTTTGTAAAATGTTATCAGACAAAAAGTAGTTTGCTAAATTTAAATTCGATTAAAAATATTTCTGCTGAACTACAAATTGGTGGAAAATAGCACAAGTGAGGTAATCTCTATGTAATTTGAACGTGGCACGCCTCACTTGTGCTATTGTGGATCCAATGTAATGTCAATCGTCGAGTCAGAAGAGTGAAAATGGCTCCCTTGGGGTGCTTTGCAAATATTCGTTTAGAATTTGATCTTTGGGGAAACAATTTGCTATTAGGCTCAAGAAAATGTAATTCAGTCTCCAGAAATTTTGAGTTTTGAGTAATGACTTAAATTTGAATGTTTGTTTTGTTCCATTTTTATTTTATTCAATTTAGGTTTTATTTCTAACTAGGGAAGAGAGCTGAGCTTAGTGCTACACTTTTTGTTTGGCGTTCAAGTTTGTTGATATTTCACTTTCTTTTCTGCACCAGTTTGTTTCTTTCAAACATACACATGTACACACCGTACATGTTAGATATTAATAGATCGACAATAGCAGAAATGAGGTAAGATCTATCTTGTTTTAATGTGGGTTACCTCACTTGTGCAATTGTCGCTCCATGTATACTTTATTCAGCTTTTGTTTAACTTTTAAATCATTCTTGTAACTTGCTTTTCTTAGATTGACACATTATACGTTTTCCCAAATTTAAACTGAACGAAAATGTTTTTATCCCACATTCCTCCATATTCATATTAGGATTTATTAAACAAATATGAATAGTTATGATTTAAATTGTATCTTACCAATGCAATAACTAATTAACTAAAAATTTAATTACAGTAAAACTCCTGAAACGTAGAATAGGAAAACATAGAGAATTCCTAAAATGTAGAATCATGAAACAGATAAATCCTAAAACGTCCACATCATTTCTATGTAAACAAAGAAAACATGACATAAAGGCAGCGGTAACGGTGTTAAACCGGTATAGCTACCTGAAACGGAGATTCTTCCTATAACATAGAAACATTTTAAACATACTAAATATTTTAATTTTTAATTTGAAAAGTTTAGTGTATGATAGAAAACCTTAACATTTAAAAAAGGTTGATTTTTTTTCAATAACCAACAATGAAAGTTATGATTTAAATTTCATTATTTTATTTCAGGAGAGCTCTTAACAAATTTTGTATCAGTTATGTATAATACATAAGAAAAAAAATGTTAAACTTCCGAAATTTCTAATATTTATTATGTATGTTAAATAATGATAATCAAATGGGAATACTTTCAACCATTTCAAGAAAGCTTTTACATTTATATCAAAATTTGTATCGATTTCTTAACAAAAAATATTAATAACAAAAAATTTATAGGTGCGGCTAGACGTATAGGCTTAATAATAATAATAATAATTACAGCTTTTATATAGTGTCGAACTATTCAATGAATACTCTTCAGCGCTTCACATAGTTAGGCTTTATTACTATTACCCACATCAATTGATATGCAGCCGATATAAAGCGCTTCCTTTAAGCCGTAGTAAGCTTAGCATAGCTTAAGTTATGTTAGGCCATACATATTTTTTCACAGGTGTTGGTGAAACTACACATTACTTATTACTACTTAAACACCATCCGATTGAATTTGTATTTTTGTGGTGCTACGCCATGCATTTTGACTAGTCATATACACCTATGGTATGATAGCAACCAAAACCATATAAAACTGCGGAAAGTAATACATGCATAACATGATGGTTCCAATCAGGTAATGTATAATTATATTTAAATTTAGATTTAGATTTAGGTTTAGATTTAGATTTACAGACTTAATATAGTTTGTGTTAGGGAAGGTATCGGTAGGGTTTAATTGTGAGCCTACGAACTAACAATACAAATGTAGACTTGGCGTGTCACAGTGGCCAGAGTTATATGGATGGGATTGATAATTAAAACATTTTAATGATTGGCGAAAGATAAACTACGAAACCAAGTCATGTTGAACAACCTGATTGAATAGTCGGGATTTGGTCTAATGTCTATTTCATATGCCAATCAATACGCCAATATTTAAATGCATAAACACTATAGCCAAGTTTCTGATACTACAGTTTGCAAACAGTTCGTAAAATTTGAAAATTTATGACGTCGTAGTCGTTTTTGACTCTAACAGTTCGGGAACTGTTTCAAAACAGTTTGCCAACTGTTTCATCAAAAATGCAAAATTTTACAAACAAGCTTCTGAGGTAGTTTCGAGGTGACGTCATGGAATACAAATGTAAACAATGAATGTTAATAGACAATAAGGTGAACAATATTTTTTAAATTTTTCTATAGATTGTTTATAAACAAGTTAAATGTATAAATACATAGGCTATAAACTATTTTTAAGGAAACTAACAGAGAAAAAATTAAACTTAGTTATAATTATAACATATTATAAATAACTTTTATATCTTAATCAATAATTTTGTAAACATTTTAAAGTTACCATATACATCGGCGGCGATATAACTATATATATAGCATTCTAATTAAATAAAGTTATTGTAGCTATAGACTAATTTTTTCAAATATCCTAAATTTATATATGTTATAATAGCTAAAAAAAAGTATGACTGCAGTTATTGTTATGGTGCTATAGCTATAATTTCAGTAAAACACGCCAAATGATGTAAGATAGAAGAACAATTAGTACAAACTGTACTTTTTCTCTGTCCATTTTCGGGCCAAAAAATGTACAGTATACACCCCAAAATTTACTATTCTAAATATGTTTTATGCATATTTCAAAAACACAGATGACGCTGATTTTTTATTTCCTGATCCATTAATTATAAAGTATAAATGATTTTTTGTTAAATAAGAAAAAATGTACGAAACGTATACTTTTCGTACAATTTTGAAAGTATACATAATAACCGGCCAAAATCGTACTAAAATCGGTTAGGTCCATATAGTCTATATGTTTAAGAAATATATTTTTTTACATTAGAAATACTATTTGAGTTATGGTTGGTTATGTTAATTTAGTTTGAAAAGTGATTTGAAACAAAATATTAAAAATAGTAAGATTTACATTTATTTTATTTAAAGTGTGTTTTATTAAATTTTTGCAA
>JARUHE010344750.1:0-10328 GCA_031471125.1 Archaeomysis grebnitzkii | reverse complement strand
ATATATATATATATATATATATATGTATGTTTGTGTGTGTGTGTGTGTGTGTGTGTGTGTGTGTGTGTGTGTGTGTATGTAATTATGTATAAAAACACATAACAAATATATTAAAATAATTTATCTCATTAAAAGTGAAAGTGAAACATCAATAAGATTAACATAATGATAAACTAGATAAGTAAAGATAATAAAAGTGACAGTTTCGATATTTGTATTCCCTTTCCATATCTGTTTTGTCAACGTATCTCAACCATACAACATAATTAAACAAACCCACAGATAAAATTTGAAATTAAATTGAGAATAAAATTCGTTTTATAATTATTATACTTGTATATAATTTAATAACTTCAGCTTAAGTATTCAACACTTTCGTATTTACATAATTAACATCATAAGAACCAAAATACATCAAATTTAGAGTTGAGAATGACCTTTACTCTATGGGACGATTTTGTCTCAACACGGAATAATGTCTTAAGCCTGAAGTTAATGTTATAATCTTAGCTTGATTATAATCAGTTAAGAATGCTGGAGCTTTCATTTTCATTTGTGATGTTAACTTCAAAACAACTTACTTGCATGTTAAGCTAGTTTATAGTATTTCAGTTTTTATAAACATTTATCATAAGCTTGGAAGAGGTTTCTGGGGCAGACAATAATTACCAATTACAGAACACTAGATTAATCTGTTTTTATCCATTTACTATACAATATGTAAAATAAATATAAATATAATTATTGCATATGATTAGCTTTAGGCTAGCAAAGAGGGGTGTACGACCCCCTCTTTCTTAGATAAATAAAGCGTTTGGTATTTAATTTTTTATACTTTACAACTAAAAAACTATAATTTTATCAATTTTATCTATATATTACAATAAACATATTCTAACGTTAATAGAAAAAAATAAGCAACACATATCATAAATGTAATTGTTAAACGTTAACAATCGTCCACAGAACAACTAAGAAACGTCAATCAATGCTAGTTATGATAGATTTCTTCAGCCAATGAAAAAGTGACACAAAAAATCATTTCTTTTCAGCAAAACAAAAACTTAAGAAAATCATAAAGTTTTCAAGAATTAATAAATAGATGTTCACAGTAACTATGAAAGATTTTGTATGTCATGCTCCCAGAAAAATTGGGTTAACATTGACGTGTAAGCCATATAGTCTATTAGCATGCGTTCAACAGTAGGTAAGCTTTTAGCTTCATTCGCGGCTGAGCTTTCTCCACTCATTTTGCCAATCCATCAACTGATATGAAAAGGGATGAGAGAAATTCAACCAGATTTCGGTCGTTTAGTTAAGCCAGAAAGTTCAGCCTCTAATGACCGCATATCACTAATCATGTTGTTATTTAAGCTTTCATTTTGAAGACAGAGTTTAACCTTTTATCGCATGAATATCACAGTTATTACTTTCAGAACTAACATACATCGATATTAGCTAAGCAAAACAACCTTTGTTTATGTGACAATTTCGTCTATATTTGCAATAAAGAGACAGACATATTAAACTATAATATAGTTTGGATTTCCTTCTGAAAAGAAAGATTGGCCACGCCTTCAATATGACGTCATAGTATGAGAGATTCATTATTGGTTAAGGAATTTAAAACGTGACATCAAACATTGATATGCTTACAGAACGTTATGATATAGGCTATAATTATCTACGTCATAAGGTTATTTTTTAATTATTTAAAAAACTGTTTTCAAATCCGGCAGTTAGGACGTTTCTCTAGGCCTAGCCTAATAATTGTTTCATAAATTATACAAGCGATGACATACATTTAATTTGTTAACATTACCCTAATTATTATTATGTGTGTTATTTTTATATTCTGTTTGTATCGTTATTACTATAGTCTATTGTTATAGATCTTATTCTATCTATCTTTTTCCTATTTTACTTATTGTTGTCATTTTTATGTACTAAGCTATTATAAGTAACGATAAATTTAATTTAATTAATGAACAAAATTTGAACCATATCCGGTTGACCAATTTGAGACAAATTTAGCTTTATTAGAAATGTTTTATGTTTACTCATTAAAATAATGTTTAACAAGACATGAACTAGTAAGACTATTGAGTATTATTACATATTAAGTTGTTATTTGTTATTATCATTATCGCTAATCGATAAAATAAATAACACAAAAAAATCAGTTCGAAAAAAGACAATGTAGAGGCAAAAAAACAAAACAAACCACAAATAAGATAAGCTTTTATCCTTTCAAAGAAAAACAAAAAGATTGAAAACGTAATAAAAGCATGACTTACCCTAACCGTCAATGTCCCGACTGGTTGTCATAATGATGAAAATACGTTTAGCTTAGTATTATAACCAACTCTTATTGCATTAGACTTGTACAACTCATTGGACACTAAAGCGAAAGATGTAAAGGAAATGTGTAAGGCTAAACAGAAGTACTTTGGAGACCTCGTTTCGAAAGATTATTTACAAGAGTTCGAGTGTCCTGATAAACATTTTCGTGTCTGTTGTTGACATCAATTCAGTCGCTTTAATTATCCTTTCTGTGGAGCACTGTCGATGGGTTCTCTGCGATATCCTAAGTGAATGATCTTTCTTTGTCTTGGAGCAAACTTCTTCTTATTAGTTGTGGTGAGTGCTTTTATTTTTTACGCTCATTAATCTAGGACTAGATTGCACAGGGCTTAATAGTTCAGATTATTCAATACTGTGTCCTAATAAGAAGATGCTGAAGGAAAACGTTAATGGTCAACAATAAGGTTAGAAGTGGTTCAACATGGATGATAATACTAATAACACTGAATGGTATTTAATTATTTATACAATATACAATATAGAAAAAGGATCATACAGTCACATGCGCTGTATAACCTATCAATATGGAGACTAAAAATCTTTTAACAACTTCACATAATTGGATCGAAAACACCAAAAGTGAGGTAACCCACATTCAAATAACATAAAGCTTGTCTCACTTGTACTATTGTCGATCTATATTACCGTTAAAATCTTAGAACTCTTATGATAAATGGTGAGCCAATGGATATACGGCGTTGGTGAATGTATGTTTATATAGTCCACAGATATCATCCCCATCAATTCCAGTATACTTTAAGCTATCATTGGGAAGGTTGAAATATCACCTGCTAAGCTTACCATAAATTGGAGAAGATGCCGTGTGTCGGTTGCATATGCATAGGCTACGCATAACTCGATGTGGTAGTAATAATAAATTAAAAATGTTGAAGTGCTGAATAATGTTAATGTAATAGTATCAAGGATATGTAAAAACTGAAGCTATTATCATTGTTATTATTTTTTGTTTGGTCAAAATATTACCAGTGAACAAATTGCGTTATTAATTACTAAATGCAATGATTAAATGCAAACTTTACTGTTTCTTTAAACGTTTAAATGTTTGTATATTTTATGCATAATTAAAAACAAAAATGTTTACGTTTAACTTAAATTATAAAAGATGAAACCTTGCTGGTGAAGCCAAAAATGCTGAGGCTTGACTTCACTCGTTGATGGCGTAACCTTTGTCCAGCTATTCAAAAACATTTGTCAAGCTATTCGAAAATATGTGCCCAGCTATTCAAAAATCTTTGTCCGGCTATTCGAAAGTTTGTGTCCAGCTATTCAAAAAATTTTGTCCAACTATTCAAAAATATGTGTCCAGCTATTCAAAAATCTGTGTCCAGCTATTCACAAGTCTTTGTGCAGATATTCATAAATCTTTGTCTAATTATTCAAAAATCTTTGTCCAGCTATTCAAAAATATTTGTCCAGCTATTTAAAAATCTTTGTCCAGCTATTCAAAAATCTTTGTCCAACTATTCAAAAATCTTTGTCCAGCTGTTCAAAAATCTTTGTCCAGTTATTCAAAAATCTTTGTCCAGCTATTCAAAAATCTTTGTCCAGCTATTCAAAAATCTTTGTCCAACTATTCAAAAAATTTTGTCCAGCTGTTCAAAAATCTTTGTCCAGTTATTCAAAAATCTTTGTCCAGCTATTCAAAAATTTGTGTCCAGCTGTTCAAAAATCTTTGTCCAGCTATTCAAAAATCTTTGTCCAACTATTCAAAAATCTTCTTCCAGTTATTCAAAAATCTTTGTCCAGTTTTTTAAATATTTTTTTCCAGCTATTCAAAAATCTTTGTCCAACTATTCAAAAATCTTCTTCCAGTTATTAAAAAATCTTTGTCCAGCTATTCAAAAATCTTTATCCACCTATTCAAAAATATTTGTCCAGCTATTCAAAAATATTTGTTCAGCTATTAAAAAATCTTTGTCCAGTTATTCAAAAATCTTTAGGCAGCTTAATTAATTTTAAGATAATTCAAAATTTAATATACATTTTTTTTGAATTTTCAAGTTAATTCAAAATTCATCATAAATTTATTTTCAATATTAAGATAATTCAAAATTTAATATAAAATTATTTTCAACTTTTTATGTTAATTCAAAATTCATTATAAATTTATTTTCAATATCAAGATAATTCAAAATTTAATATAAAATTAATTCCAACTTTTTATGTTAATTCAAAATTCATTATAAATCTATTTTGAATATTAAGATAATTCAAAATTCATCATAAATTTATTTTCAATATTAAGATAATTCAAAATTTAACATAAATTTATTTTCAATATTAAAATAATTCAAAATTTAATGTAAAATTATTTTTTTATTTTTTATGTTAATTCAAAATTCATTATAAATTTATTTTCAATATTAAGATTATTCAAAATTCATTATAAATTTATTTTCAATATTAAGATAATTCAAAATTGAAAATTGTCACTCTAACCGTCCCTCTAATCCGTTCGTTTCTTATTCTATCCCTTCTTGTCACTCCACACATTTCAAGATAATTGAAAATTCGAAATTCTATATAAAACATCAAAAATTCAAAATGAGGTATAATTTTTTTTAATGTAGGATTATTCAAAATTCCAATTTGTTTTTCAATTTTAAGATAATTCAAAATTCAATATAAATTTGTTCTCAATTTTAAGATATTTCAAAATTGAAAATTCAATATAATTCAATTCATTGTAATTAAAAATTTGATAAAAATTGTCGAGTTAAAGCAAATAAACGATTATTAATTTACAATTATACGATTCTATACTTCAGGAAAGTTTAATCCAACTTGTTGAAAACCTTATTGGTAATAAATAAGATACTGACATTTAAATAATCAGATGATATCAGATGATTTCATTTTATTTCTTGACGATTGAGTAAGTTTTACAGCTAAGTCATTCTCCAATAAATAAATATAATTTATAATTTACATTGTAAAACGTCAATGCATTTCAACCGTACCAGAAAATTGATGCTATAATAAAAATAAATGATTTTTTTTCTTTCTAAATTATCACTCAAAAACCACATATCCTCCTTCAACAAATATACTTAAATGTCTTCTTTATTCTTTCCTCTTCCTTGTGTCTTGCGGTTCTATCCCCAGCATCCTTATTTTTTTTCAATATATAAAGTTATGAAAGAAAATTAAATCATTCATTACATGAAACACTCTTGATAATTTAGTTTCTGCTAAGCATGAAACTTAAAATGTTTTATAATTACGGTACCTGTTGTGTAAGTTTTAAAAACAGTGTGATAGCATTTTTTGGGATATTACCACCAAGATAAAAACTCAAAACTTTGCGGTGGTATGACTTTGGTCGTAAGAACAAAACAAATTATATTTACAAGAAAACAGAGAAACCATTTTAATAAAACAACAAAAATAAAAGCAGTTCAATAGTATCAGATAAAGGAAAAAAAAATTGGCTAATATTTGTGTCATCACTTTTTTGATTAAAAAAACAATTTAATGAAATCAATCTAAATTAATATATATCAAACAAAATATTTTGATTTAACTATTTGAGTAATAAATTAAATACTTAATATTTTGCACATCTTTTTAATTTCCACTTATGCATCATTAAAATTATGTAACTTTTCATGTCATTTCCGTTTCACATTATTGGTATGGTTTGCAAAAATTTCACGTCTCTAAGCATTACACAAAAGTAAAGATAAAAACAACACAATTTTCAAGAAATGTAATTTTATATTAGTTTAAACATTTCCTTGTATTTTGTTGGATGAATGTGTACAATTTTCTTCTTATTCATATTCGCAAAATTATACACTGATATATTTTTTGAAGTTTTGTTTCCTTTTCAATAGATGAAATTATGTGAGACTATAATTGACATAAAAAGATATGGTTGAAATGATAACATATGTTTGAAATACTTTTCACAAATTAATTCAATATTTAACTGCATGCAACTATCACGAAAAGTTTTAACTTTATTATTCCAGACAAATGTTTGTTTTTTGAATCTTATAAAGTTCCAAAGTTTATGAAAATTTTGTTAATGTTCATATTTACATTTGGTAAACATTAGTTTCTAAAATCATGAACGTTTGTTTCGTATTGCTATATTACAGAACATCAATGATTTTTTTTAGAGCTATTTTAAGCAATGTAATTAAAATACTGTGTTTTTGCAATTATATTTTTCATTTTAAACGAATGTTTCATAGATCATAATAGCATTAAATTTATATAACGTTACAGTAATAAGTAATATTTTTTGTTAATGTCATAAGTCATAATCGAATGTTTTTTTTTGCAGGAATAGAAATGAACTAAAATGGAAGTGAAGCGTCTATCATCACTCATATATTTTGTCAATTTGGGCATCGCAATAATAACGTTTACATTCCTACCAAGAAACGAGGCTGAAGCGGCCATATTGGATCATGGTCGCGATCACATTCCTGGACTATCATTTAGGAAGAACATCCACGATGACATGAGCATGAATCTGCTTATCAATGACATCACCTCCCTCAATAAAGATGTTTCCAAATATTTGAAAAACGGAGTTGAATCCAGTGAGAGAGACACCAATAGTATAATGTCGGATGGCGTATCTATGGAGAAGGAAGAAGAAGATTTGGATAGCAAGGTATTTGAAGACGGTAAAGACATGGCTGGAGCTCTGGAGAAAGTGTACTTATCCCTGTCGGGTAGGTTAAGCTCGCTCAAGTCTAAGGTGAACAACATAGAAAAGGTGACGAACGATATACTAGCTAGACTCACTATTGTAGATTGTTCTGACTTGAAAAAGACAGCACATAAGGCATTCAAATTCCATTTGGATCACCATGGAAAGCGACCAGTAGCAGCCGCTTGTGATCAAACAACCGACGGCGGAGGATGGACAATTATTCAACAAAGGTTGTCTAAAAAGACATCTGACCATATCAGTAAAGCTACAAGTTTTGATCGAAATTGGCACGACTACAAAATGGGATTTGGAACAATGGATAATGATTATTGGGTAGGCCTAGAAAACATTCATATCTGGACTAACACTCGCCATTATGAATTGAGAATTGAATTGTCCGACTTTGAAGGAGACACAGCTTTTGCCCATTACGACAGATTCTACATTGATGGAGAAAGTAACAATTATAGGCTTCATGTCTTTAACTTCAGTGGTACAGCTGGGGACTCGTTGACAGGTGTTGACAACCATGACGATTTTACAGCCAATGGAATGATGTTCTCCACAAAGGACAGAGACAACGATAATTCCTTTGAGATAAATTGCTCCGAATATTGGGCCATAGGTGGGTGGTGGTTCAATAAGTGCTCGTGGGCTAATTTGAACGGTCCCTACAAACTGCCGACAGAGGGCGATGGCATCGGCATCAACTGGCACAAGTGGAGGAACAAGAAATACATCCGATCTGTCGTGATGATGATCCGTCCTGTTCAGAATCCTTGACTGCCTGAGTCACATTTAAACAAATCTGTACAATCTTACGCAATTAGAAGAATTATAAATTATAATTTCCTTTTTAAACGCATTTTGATGTCTATTATATTTTTTCTTAAGCTAAATATACACAAAATGTTTCTTTTTAAAAAATAGTTTAATTACTATAAAAATTGTAAACGTGCCAAATATATAAATAAAAACTAATGAGTAGATAAATAATTTAATTCTAAAGAATGTATTAGCTATTAAGCTTTAAAGAAAACTATATTATCAGTACAAATATTATATAAAACATATATTGTTTTTTTTTCAAGTATAAATAAAATTGAACTTGTTTTGTTTTTCAAACCTTACATAAATTTTATCAATAAACATATTTTAAATCTAAATTATAATATTAGTAAGCATGTTATTTATTTATAAAGAATAATAAGACACATGTTTTTTGGATAGAGAAATATCAAAATAAAATTATTCAATTGTGCTTTGCAAAATGTAAAACAATGCTAAGAAATTAATGAAAGTTTATTTTAGACTACTGTAACTTACGTTAACAACCTACATTTTCATTCAACACTGCTATCTTAAAATGTGCAAATAAGTTAATTTTATGATTTTGGGTGCGGTCGATGCTGCTGCTGCTGCTACCCATTTTGTCGTACAAGAAGTAACAAGACACACCTCATATTTATCCCTCCCACTGATCCTCTCGCAGGTGTATAATAGTTAATAAAAGTTTGTTATGAAAATTAGTTTGCAAAAGGGTTCTAATACAGTTAAATAAATTTTATTTCATGAGAAACCAGAAAACAATAAAGTATTTTGCGAATTATAATTCTGGGTTATGAAATAAAATCTAACAACCAAATAAAAATGGCGTGAGTTTTTTTCTGCATAAAACTTTCGTACGTCAGCCAATGTGGAGACTTTTGGTATCATACTTACAGATTAGACACACGTGCTTTTCCATACAGCAATTTTTTGCTGCTTAAATTACTTAGGCATATGGTTTTTAAGGTCGTTAGGAAACGTAATTTCAATTTTAATATATGTATTTTTTGGTAAATATTTCTAGCTATGTGTAATGCGCGAACATCAACAAAAAGTTGTAAACATGACCGAAGAATAATTCTTATCTCCTTCCATAGTTCGGTGATGGTCATATGTGTATCCCTGCAGTGTAAACTCCGTCCATGAGATAATCCCAAATGAAAACATCTGGGTTCTAAGAGTTGAACTATGAGGAGCTGCTCACTAAAACCCGTCTTGAGCCTAAACTGACTGTACGCTTCTTGTGATGCTATGAGTGGCTGTATTTAGGCACTCGACTATGTCATATTTCTTAAAATGGTCTACCTAGTTTCGAATTCTGATTTTGGGAAGGGACCTTCTCACATTTTACGGATGCTTTCATGTCTTATAGTTGTGTTCATAGGCATAACTTCTGCCATATCCTACTAAATGTGGACCAACCAGCATACCAAAACAAAAAAAATAGTTTATTTAAGCCTAAAAACGTTTAAAATTTAGATAAAATTATTGCATATAGGTATGTTATAATGTAATACAACGTTTTAATAAAGACTATAAGAATCAACGGACCAAAAAGGTCAAATGTCTCGCGACCATTCAGTAACTTCATCTGAAAAATATCCTTATAAAAAAAATTGGAGGTCGCCAATCTGAAATGTAAATCCAAAATGGTGCCTTTAAAGGTAGAAAACATAATTTAATCAAAAATTCACTTTAAACTATTTATATACACTTCATTTCCTATTTATTGATGCATAAATCAAACCAAAACAAAAAACATTTTTAGCAAACATTTTTATATCTTTTCGTACCAGTGTAAAATCAAAAAAGGCTTTACAAAGTGAGAAAATATCATTTAATCAAAAATCACCTTAGATACTATTTATGTAACTTCGTTTCCAATCTATTTTGGTGCTTAAATCTAACCAAAATAAAAATAAATGCTTGTATCAAATTGTTTTCAAAATGTCCATATTAGAAATATCAATAAAAAAAGGTGTTACAAAGTGAGAAACCCTCATTTAATTAAAAATTCACCTTGAAGACCATAATTTACGTAAATTTCATTTCCAATCTATTGGTGCATGAATCAAATCAAAACATTTAAAAAAAACAATATAGATAAGAAGTAATAAAATCACCCATTAACATAACAAATCATTTATGAAATTAAATTTTAAAAAGTATAGATGATATATACGCATTACAGTTACTGCTTAAACTAAGCCATTGCCGATGACATCGAAAATGCTACTCCTAAATATAGCTTCGT
Organism: Archaeomysis grebnitzkii; assembly: GCA_031471125.1. NCBI lineage: Eukaryota > Metazoa > Arthropoda > Malacostraca > Mysida > Mysidae > Archaeomysis > Archaeomysis grebnitzkii. The sequence goes on along the minus strand of JARUHE010344750.1, from coordinate 192 downwards.
TACACACGCTCGGTAAAATTATGTAAATGAAAATATATAATTGTTATAACTTCCAAAGGTTTTAACCACAATAGGTCAGTAAATTAACACAGTATATATACCAACATAATGATATATGTGTTATAGGTCGACAACACATACAACAGTATGGGTTCTCACCTATTTAGAAAAGTAACATGTTGTTGAAGCATG
>JARUHE010344739.1:0-10329 GCA_031471125.1 Archaeomysis grebnitzkii | reverse complement strand
TACATACCAATATAATAAATAATATAACAAACTACATACCAATATCATAAATAATATAACAAACTACATACCAATATAATAAATAATATAACAAACTACATACCAATATCATAAATAATATAACAAACTACATACCAATATCATAAATAATATAACAAACTACATACCAATATAATAAATAGTATAATAAACTACATAATAACATAATAAATAATAAATATAACAATAAATAATATAATAATATAATACACAATAAATAATAGAACAATGTAATAAAAATAAATAATTTAATAAATGAAATAATAACATAATAAATAATAAAATAGATAATATACTACTACAATAAATAAAAAAAATATAATAAGTTCGTAAGTAAATCTCATTCTTAACAGTACGTGTTTGTTTCAAGCTATTCATTATGAGTTTGAACGTTGCTGTCGTCTCTAAAATCTCACTTGCTAAGCCTACCCCGGCGTATAGGAAGCACCATATACAGATATATCACTTGATGTGGATAGTAATAATAAGGCGTATGTATGTAAAGCGTTGAAGAATATTCAATTGAATAATGTCAATGCTATATGAAAGCTATAATTTTTAATATTTAATTAAATCGCACCAATTTGAATAGAGTCTTCATTAGTTTCGTTGGTTTTACAGAATATGACCCTCAAAATAAATGCACACATGTTGGGTCAGAATTAATTGTTAATGTACTTTCAATAGCAATCCATAAGCCACCATGGTTAACTAAAGCGAAATAATTCACATTTATGTCCGCAAAACTATGAATTAATTTTCGTGTTAACATAAATTTCCATATATTCAATATTTGTTTATTTCTTAAATCTCCTTTTAAGCCATACCAATTCGGTAAAAATGTTTTTGAGCACCCTGTTCCAAATATTTGCCCCATTGCAACTCGGTAAATATGTTTTTGAGCACCCTGTTCCAGATATTTCCCCCCTTGCAACTCGGTAAAATTGTTTTTGGGCAACCTGTTCCAGATATTCGTCCCTTTAAAAACTCTAGAAGTTCAAGGCAGAAGAATTGAAGGTTATTCAAACGTATATATGTACATTTGGCTTCTGGAACTTTGTTTATTTTCTCTCTTTAAAGATACTTCTGGTTTATTTTTATTTTTATGCGTTTTCTCTCATTAAAATAATTTTATGTTTTTTATGGTAGATTTTTGTATTTATAAGTTTTAGAATCTGTCTGTGAAAATTCAAACTTTGTTTACAATTAAATAGCTCGATTATACTTAGAAGTCATCATTTAGTACTATTTTGTCGATTGATCCAACTAGTTCACTAAAACCATCACCGCAATTCATTTGTGTATACCATAAGATTAGGTTAAGTAGTGTAACCAAAGATTATTCATCATCCTAAGATTAGGCTAGGTTATGTTAGGTACCGTAACGAAATGTTTTTCACCACCCTAATACTTGGTTAGGTAGTGTAACTAGAGATTATTCATCACCCCAAGGCTAAGTAAGTCTAGATTAAGTCCTCAGCACCGTCATCATAGGTGTACAAGACTTTCCAAGTGTTCACTCCGAAAGATGAAAGGATTGGGTTAGAAATTGAAGGTATAATCATAGAGATGCACCACTCTATGATATCAGTTTGGACCAATACAAGCAATCTAAACAGTCTTTCAAGATATTTTCGTAGAGTCAATTTAAATCGTCTGTTTTTGTATGCCTATCAGCAATACAATATTTTGTAATGAGATATATTCAATATTGTAGCATTTATACGTGATTATATAAAAAAAGTATTATATCATAACTAGCACTTGAAATATAAGTATTAAATGATCTACTAAAGGAAAAATGTGTCCCAATAAAAAAGAAAAATACATTGAAATCACATAAATATTAAATTATATTAAAGTATCTGGCATTTTTTTGGTTGAAGTATCCTGCAACTATTGGTCCATAAATCCTCATTGAAAAGTTTTGAGTTGAGTTTCTATGCCTCTTTAACCATGCACTGCGCCACGACAATGCTGGCGAACCTGCTGTCCAAGTAACCATGGTAACCAGGTAATCATTATGTGCCACAGATGATGACTTGCCAGTCAAGTCAGCAACCACAAAGTATCGATACTGATCAAGGGGTGATATTTTATATTTTGTTTTCAATCATAGTTTGAACCATAATATCCTCTTTATTTTTAATTCACTTAGTATTTAAGATATTTCTGTAATAGTTTTTATTATATTTTTATTTTGTCTTATATACAAAAGTTAGGTAATAAACAAACATTTCCTGACTATTTTACAGCATTAGCTCAACATATAACAAAAATCAAAACTATGAAGTAGTTTATAATCATATATAATAACACTAAATGTTTTAGCAAGATATATATTCTTAACGAAATAAGCAAGCATGCTGTCATTAATATTCACTATAGCCTACTAAAGGAAAATGAAAAATCTTCATAAATGTGTAAAATATAAATGGCATATAAATCATAGAAAATAAAAACAATGAATGGCTTAAACAAGAACAGAAATCAAAAGCAAAATTAAATTTGGTTCAATTATATTATTATTTAAAGTTTGATCTTCTTGTTAATGCCTTCGTGATTTAATAAGACTGGAGTGTAAGGTGTCCATCTCGAGAACACTGACGATGGACTGGACTACATGAACCGACTTCTGTTTATCCAGATTCAGTGTAGCAAAGCAGAAAAATACGTCTTCAAAAAGGCTTTCGTTCTTCAGAGGATGTCCATGTGTGTGATTGGTGTAGACTTCAATGTAGGAGGTATTTTCGTTTTATAAAATGGACTACTGTATTATTCCTGAACTGTTTATCCAACGAGCTTTAGGACGATCCCCCAATTTCCCCGATTAGGATGCGTTGCACATGAGGAAAGCAGGCGTATGCTTTGTTATTGGCTTTACTATGTATAGAGGTGCATCCTCCTGGTTGGATATGATCTCGTTTTAGAGTCCGACTGTGAAAATGCAAATTTTGTTAGCAATTAAATCACTGGATTGTACTTAAAAGCGATCATTTAGTACTATTTCGTTGATTGATCCAACTAAACCACTAAAACCATGACCACAATCCATGTTTTTATACAATTTATCTGGCAAAGTTTCTCCTCCTAAAGTTATTTCCTCACATACAGTCTCAAGCGTATAGGGATAAGCCCTGTCCTTTAAATATCCATCTACGGCAAAGATTATCATTTTGTTCGCAATCTAGACGCTGACTGTAAAACTGTCTTCATTTGTGTCAATGTTGGCTAGAATCTCGCATGGAAGATATTTGTAATCTGGATAGCAGAACATTACTTTATCCATATGATACCGAATTTACCAATACGCCCAAGGATTTCTATAGTTGAAAACAACCTGTTCCAACCCAATGTCATTTACGGATACTACTAGTTTGATATAGTGTACTTCATGGATAGCCATTTTCTTGCAATTGATTTTTTTTAACAGGTTGCCATTAAAAGTCTTTCCGGCTATACCATTTGAATAATCTTCATTCTTCAATGATATCCTTGCATTGGTATGATTTGTGATTTTCAACAGGTTTAACGGTGCCCAGTTAATAAGAAGATTAGAAAATACGCCATTAAAACTAAAACCTGGGTAGCCTAAATAAAGTGTATGCCCTTTTTACAGCTCTGGATACGTGTGTGTATGTAAAACTAACTATTGTTAATCGCACTAAATCATAATTTTCAATCTGAAAACAATAAGACTAACATCTGAACTCATTTCAGGTTTGACTTTACATATAGATTCGTGGTGTTTAACGTGTCTGTTCCGTCTATAAAGCAGATACAAAGAATTTTTGTTCAGACCCACTTGTATGAAGTCACTTTCTTTGGCAAAGATTTCATCAAAACATACTTTCAAGATAATTTGCTTAAGGCTTTCCACATTATAAACCAACATCTTGAAGGATATTGCCAACACATTTTTGTCTTGGTCCTTTATGTCGATTTAAATAAAGTCGTTTTGGTCGAATTCAATAGAACCAAGTTCATCTTTTTTTGTAAACTATTTTACTTCATTTTTGTCTATTTTGCTTGAATTTGTATTTGTTTTATTATGTGTGATAAAATTGTATTCGTCTTTAGAGTTAACATTTTTTGTGTGTTTGTTTTCCTAATGCTCAATAGTTTGACTTTGTTTTTTCTATTGTTCTTCAATAGTTTTAATTGGCCTTTTCTATTGTTTGCCAATACCTTTTTCAGGCTGTACATTCTATGTTTACATTGCGAGTTGTTTCCTTTTGCTAGGAGAAGATACCTTTTCATCCTCAACAGGTTAAACATAATTTATCTATATTTCAGGTTTTATCTTTTCTGCAGATTGTGACATTTGTTCAACTTCAACAGGCTGTACATCCTTTTTCTACATTTTAGTTTTCATATATGTAGGTTAATAAATATTTTTATCATCTATAGATTCCATACTCATTTCCTACATTTTTCTTTGTATATTTTATGTAGGTTAATAATCATCTTCATCGTCCATATCACTTGTGTACGTTTTATGTTTTATATTTTCTATAGGTAAAGAACTCATTTCATCGTAAACAGATTCTATAAACTTCTTTTACATTTTGTAGTTTATATTTTCATTAAGTTAAAATTTATTTTCATCGTCTATAGATTCTATATCATTTTTTTAGAGTTTGTTGTTCATTTGTTTTGTAAATTAAGTTTCCTTTTCATCGTCTATAGATTCCATATCCTTATCCTTATCTTACATTTTATATTTTATATTTTCTGTAAGTTAAAATTTATTTTCATCGTCTATATATCCCATGTAATTTTTCTATATTTTATATTTTATGTTTTCTGTTGGTTCAAAAAAGTTTTCATCGTCTATAGATTCTATATCCTTCTTCTGCATTTCATAGTTTATATTTTCTGTAAGTTAAGAGTTTATTTCATCATTTATATATGCCATGTCATTTTTCTAAATATTATTGCTCATTTGTTACTTAGGTTAAGACTGCTTTTCATTGTCTATAAATTATATATCATTTTTCTACACTTTGTTTTTAATTTCCTATATATCTTATGACTGTTTTTCATTGTCTATAGGTTCCATATTATTCATCTGCATTTTATGTTTTATATTTTCTGTAGGTGAAGAGTTTATTTCTTCGTTTATATATGCCATGTCATTTTTCTAAATATTATTGCTCATTTGTTACGTAGGTTAAGACTGCTTTTCATTGTCTAAAAATTATATATCATTTTTCTACACTTTGTTTTAAATTGTTTATATATATTAAGGCTGTTTTTCATCGTCCATAGACTCCATACCATTCATCTATATTTTATATTTTATATTTTCTGTAGGTTAAAAATTATATTCATCGTCTTTAGATTCGATATCCTTCTTCTACATTTCATATTTAGCATTTTCTGTAGGTTAAGACTTCATTGCATCGTCTATATATTACATTTTATTTTTCTATATTTGGTTGTTCATTTGTTACGTAGGTTGAGACTGCTTTTCATCGTCTATAGATTCTTTATCCTTTGTCTACCTTTTATGTTTAATATTTTATGTAGGTTAATACTTATAATCACCTTCCATAAGCTATAAATCCCTTGTCAAAGTTTTATGTTGAACCTCTTCTGTAGGTTCAACTTTGTTTTCACGCTCTATAAATTATACATCCTTTGCATAGTTCTTTTGTATAGGTTAATACTTCACTACATCCTCAGAAAACTGTACATCTTTTGTCTATTTTTCAAGTCCTGTATTTTCTTTGAACTAATATTTATTTTCATTCTCAGCAGATTCCATAACTTCATGTTACATTTATTCTGTAGCTTAAGATTTTTATAGATCGTCAACAATTTCTTTATTTTTCATCTGGATTTTTTGTTTTATATTTTCTGTAGCTTAAGATCTGTTTTCATCTTCTACATAATTTATCTTTTGTGTAGGTTATAATTAAACATCGTCTTCAACATTTTCCTAATTTTGTAGATTATCTTTATTGTATTTTTATTTTTTTATCTTCTTTCTTTAATTTAATTTATTTTCTTAAGTTTCTTCCATCCGATTTTCTTCCGAAGACGTTTCCTCGTCTTTTAGAACAAGGTGTTCCTCGTTTTTTTGAAGAGGGTTTTCTAAGAAATCAGAAGAAATATTTCTCCTGCAATGTCTACGTTGAAGACAGATCCTGTGGATGAGACAAGTGAAAAACTGGGTCAACATAGCCTAGTTCAGAATGATGTCTCCCTGAAGAGCTGCCGTCACCATCTCCTTGTTCATCAGAGTATAGAAGGCGAAGCTGCAATCGTAATTTGGCTTTGAGCCTTTGTTTTGCATACAATTCAGAAAAAAGTGTCGTGAATCGTCCTTCAGCTCTTATAGTTTGATTAAATTTCGAACATTTTTTTGTCGCAAACATTAATTTTCTTGACATAAAATTTTATCGTTTGCAAAAGTGCTGAAGTCTCTAAAAAAGTTGTTGATGCTTAGATCGTCAGAAAAGTCTTTCTTTTGACAAATTTAATTTTTGAATTTTGTTGTCAAAACAAAATCTTTCGACCAGATTAAATAGGAATTGCTTTGAAGAATTATGATCACTAATAGATATTTATTTTGTATCATTTTATTTAACTTTCATGAAATAAGACTAAATATGTTTTCTTTAAACTGTAACATGATCTGAAGAATTTACAATGGTCGTGACCAACAATAATAATAACAAATTTTGTTCTCTTTTCCACTTTCAAAGAGAACTTGTATTGTTAGTAAAAATATACTTATATAAGATACAATGCTTAGATAGAATGCATGAATGAATATCGGATGTGAGCTCCATATGGTAGAGAAAAAATATTGGAGTTTCCAGTGGTATGTAAAATATAGCGTTGGTTCGTTTGTCAGTTTGAAATTATTTTACACCCTTCAGGGCCAATGAGACTAAGATACAAAGCGATCTCCAACCACTAAACATATATATGAAGGTATCATCCATCCTCTAAGTTGCCATTTAGCAGCCCAAAGGGGAAAGTGAGGCTCTTTTTAACATACGGCCTGAAACAGCGACACGGAAGAAACAAAATTTTTCATCCCCATTCAGTATAATTATATATTAAAGACATATAGATGCACCCTAAATGTTATAAGTTTGGGCCCAAATAAACTATCTTGAGATATCTTTCAACATACTTTACGTAGAAACCAATGTAAATCATTTGTTTTTGTAAGCCTATAAATCAATAACAAGACAATATTTTGTAATGAAATATATTCAATATCGTGAATCAAATGGTTCTACGTGATTATATATGTTTTACACAAAAAGTCACATTTAAGATATAATTATTTAATTATTTATTAAAGGAAAAATTCTTCCCAAGAAGAAAAATAATTACATTCAAATTACTTAAATAAATACATTGTATTGAAGTATCTGGCACCGTTTTTTGGTGGCGTGTGGCAACTTAGAGGTCCAAACAGTTTAATTTAAAATGCCCAAGTTAAGCATCTATACATCATTGATCTATGGTGGAACCAACATATAATGTATTTATTATTGCATTATTTACACACTGGATTCCCTCAATATCAACACCAGGTTCAATCAATGTTAACGCTATTAATATTTATTTTATCTACCGACTCCTTCTGTCAACATTAAGAAACAACAAATATGATAACATACGTAGAAAAAAAGAAATATATGTCTTTACTAATGAACATTACAAATTATAATCATAAATTATACAAACATACATTTTTAATAATGATCGAGCTTGTAGCCAAGCTTATGGTTTAAACAATTCATTATATTAAACCATTATTATATACATATTTTATATACATGGCAAACGAACACATACAAACTAACTCTGAGAAGACATATAATCAGTCTTCAAAAAGATCATTTTTCATCACCATATTCTTAACATTATGTTTAAATGAAGACCGGAAGGGAGCAAGGCACATCTCCAGCGATAGATAATCCAATGGTGACATGAATAAAAAGAGGGTGAGGACTGACTCTAGGTTTTCCTCATCAGTGGTAGTCTAAGGGTCAGGTTATCTGCTCTGAAATTTTAGTTGTTCACAATATTGAAAACAAAATAACCCTCTACTGAGAAAACCATTCAACAACTTATAAACAAAACACATGAGAAGTATACATTAATATCGAACAACTTCAAAAATTAAAAAAATATAAAATCATTATTGATATGATGAAATTTTGAACTGCATATAATTATGCTTTTATGTATCGTTCCAAAAGGTTTCAGTGCTGTATGTGGGGATTTGTGGGGATTTATGTATCGTTCCAAAAGGTTTCAATGCTGTATGTGGGGATTTATGTATCGTTCCAAAAGGTTTCACTGCTGTATGTGGGGATTTGTGGGGATTTATGTATCGTTCCAAAAGGTTTCAGTTCTGTATGTATGTATGTATGTGGGGATTTGTCCCAAATTATGTTTCCATAGATCAAAACAGGATAATTAAATGAATAATAAATTAATCTTAAACATTTTCGGACCAATGGATTTCTAGTAATAAACAAAATTCCTTTATATGTATTAAACTTACCGACCTGTTTTTAACGTAATCATTTATAGTTAAGCCCAATAAATTAACTTGATTTACCTTGTTCAATATTTGGTTGTTGATTACTACTGGGTTAATATTAATTGTTACTTTTTTTTGCGGTGTTTAAAAATCATGTATTGAGATTTGTTAATGCTTAAAGTTAGTTCACTTGCCACCAGCCATCTGTGCACAATTCCAAGTTCGTTCTAAATTTACACTATTAATCAACTCATGAATATCAGCATCAGACTTATACAAGCATGTATCGTCTGCAAATAATATTGGCTTTTCATTTACTATATTATTAATATAATTACTAAACAGTTGAGGACCTAATATAGACTATTGTGGTATTGAAATGGGTAATTTAGGTATACTGTATAAGAAACATGCTTATTTTAATAGACCTATTGTTCCCTATGCGTAATTATTTTTTATTTTTTACCAGAATTTTTTTAGAGTAAGGCCTCAAATTTAATTAATATACCTTAGGGGCTCAGTAGATGAAAGTCCGGCCCTAAGCACAACTGAAGTAAACTCTTTTATTTGAATAAGAGTTACCTCACTTGTGCTATTGTCAATCCATGTTTGCAGCCTTGTTGGAGTATCTTTCTGCCATCTGTTGTTGTGTTTGTGTTTCATGAGTCAATCCACTTTTTCTTGATTCAATCAACCTTTTCTTGATTCAATCCACTTTTTCTTGATTCAATCAACTTTTTCTTGATTCAATCCATTTTTTCTTGATTCAATCAACTTTTTTTTTGATTCAATCCACTTTTTCTTGATTCAACCCATTTTTCTTGATTCAATCCATCTTTTCTTGATTCAATCCAATTTTTCTTGATTCAATTAACTCTTTTGTGATTCAATCACATTTACACAACGCAAACAAACATTATACAAATTATTTAATTTGTTCCTAAAGTATCATGAAACGCCAATTCCATAAAATTACTTTATTCAATAAAATAACTATACAATACTATACAATACTATACAATAACTATACAGCACAATACAATACTTTACAACACAATACAAAACTATACAATACAATAACTAAAACAAATTAAATAAATGTAACGTACAACTTATTGAATATATCAACATAATATTTATATTGATATTATATTATATTATATTATATTATATTATATTATATTATATTATATTATATTTATATTTACTTATTATATTATACATTATAATATTTATATTAATATTAATTAATATTTATATTAATATTAATTAATATTTTATAATGTTCAACATTTGATATAGGAATTTCCACAGCAATTCATTATTTAGGCGCGAAAACTAAACAAAAAAACAAAGAAAAGGAAAACAACATGAATAACAAAATAAGAATACAATATGTATAAGAACAAAGATCAAGAATACAATATGTATAAGAACAAAGATCACGCCCTTTGGCAGGATAGCCTATTAATAATGCATGACAATTTTAAGACTTGAATACTCTTTTATATTGGAGTCATGCAGATGACTCTGTTACCATGCAATATATGTGACCTAGTATGATATTTTGTCATGATATGTTCATATTCACCGTTTTTCACCTTTAATCGTTAACTTTAACAATCTTAATTATTTAAACAGTAATTTCAATATATTTTATAAGTTTTTGTTAAGTCAGTAATAAACAGAAGAGCAAACAATAATAATAATAATAAAAATAATAATAATAATAATAATAATAATAATAATAATAATAATAATAATAATAATAA
>JARUHE010344728.1:0-10329 GCA_031471125.1 Archaeomysis grebnitzkii | reverse complement strand
TTCCTCAATAGCAGTATGAACAATATATATCTGTATATATATATTTATATATATATATATCGTTTGATTAACCCATCCATTATGCCAAATTTAAAAACGTTAATAAATGTTTACATTAATACAGAAATAATTATAAACTAGAAATAAGAAAAGTGTTTTATTAGAATTATTAATTTTAGTTTAAATTTCAAGAGCTGTTTTTAAATTCTGAAAGTTTTATTATAAAATGGTTCACAAATTTGTTTTATATTTATTTTACTGAGAAAATCTTTGCTCAAATTTATAGATGTTATGAACATTGTTAACTAAAACATCATTTAATTTATTATTTTTAACATTTTATTAAATGAAATTTACATCAGTTTATTGAAAATCTTAGCAAAGATAACTTTTCAGAAAAGAAATTTATTTTTCAATGTAAGATTCAATGAAGTGTGAAATGCATCATTATAATGTAATTGTTATAGATTGTTGTGTACAATGAATACTGCTTAATAAGATAAATGTTGTATAAAAGTTGTTTATAAAAGTGTATTATAATAAAATTGGAAAAATTATAAAAAAATTAGTTTTATTATGATAAGAGGTAAATACTTTTTGTGTAAATTTATTAATACTTTTTTATGGTGTGTATTGATTGGTTCGTACAATTGTTAGGAAAATAAACTCGAAAATATATATATATTTAAAAAAATCTGTAACTATTAAAAAATAATTTAAGAAAGTTGAATATTTTATTATTTTATAGTTTTTGAGGGCATACATGTGAGGATGGTTTTATCCCTATTGCTCACAGCTGTTCAAAACTAGCTCCAAAAACTACCATGAATAACGAAGTCTTACTTTCGCTACCATTAATTAAGACTTTATTTTTCATGTAGTTAAGGGAGCAAGCTCTGAAGGCCGAGAATAATATTTATAATCTGCTATGTCTTAGTTATGCCCGCACAATTCAAACTTAAATGTTCACTTTAATTGTGAATGGTCTTTGTAAGCTAGATTAGGTTTGTAGCAACGTTTTATTTGTGGAAAATTAAATGCTAAATATATGTATTGTTGCACATACTTCTTTATACTATAAATGTTTATCTTATGAATGTAGCGAAATAATGATTTAATCTAAAGTTTTAATTTCATGTTTTCGGACATGTTGTACATAGATGAACGGACAATTGGTCAACATTTCCAATTCTTTGTCTATAATGTCGCTTCAAATTTCATATTAGTCACATGTTTATTGTTGTTATTATTGTTGCTTTTTCGAAAATAAATTATTAATGTTTTCCAATTGTTAGCAAATCAAAATATTCCATGGAACTGTCTGAAATATATATTTCAACTTTGTTCATAGATGAAAAAATAGATTTAAGATTTTACTGTTTTGTTAAACTTATAAATATAGTTGTAGATGAATTTCTTTTGTTTATGTTATTAACAATTTTTGTTTTATTTCATCGCAATTTGAAATAATAATATAAAAGTTTCTCTATCTTATGCAACAAACTTTTTTTCATAGTTTATTTTTTTTTAAATATATTTTTGTTTTAAATCATTACTTTATACTTTTTGTTAATATATTTATCAACATTCATAAACTATCCAAATTCTTAAAACAATGTATAATTTATTATTGATAATAGTTTTTGATACATTTTATACATTCAAAAATTAGAAATTAATTTTAATTCTATATGTCAAGAAAACTACTTTCAACAATAATAAGAAGGAGTAAACTCTACGCATTCAAATCTGTGTTTGTGTGTTAAAAAAATTCTAAAATTGTATGATTTTTTAATATATTTCTATATATTATTATATTAACACTGTTCTTTCATTTTTTTCCAATAATAAAAATATCCTTAAACTTTCAAAATAAATTTTGGTTAATCATGAACTTGATGATAAATTGGCTAAGTCTGAAAAACTCCAAAAATATATATTATTCCAAAAAATATAAGTTTTTGGTAAAAAAATCTTTCAGGCACTTTACCTCAGAATCGCCAGTGTTTGTATTTGTTTTAAATAAACTTTAACCATTACTTTTAACTTTGTTATAAAATGTACGTTTTAATAAGTAAATACTGATTTCACAAAAAAATCCTCAGTGACACGAGAGTAAAATGTTGTTTTTTTATTTTCATTTAAACAAACAACACCAACAATCAGAGGCCATTTATAGAAGCTGTTTTTTCAAGCACAGCTTAATAATAGAAACTGGAAGTTCTCAATGAATTTGATTTTCTTTGATCAATGTTTAAAATAAAAACGTTTTGGAAAATAGTAAACTTTTTTTAAAATTATTTTTCAGCTTTCTTTGATTGTATTTATGGTTTGTCGCTTCACCAAAACTACTTTATAATATTTTTTTTATCATTTTATTACTTTTTCTATTTTTTTTGTTTCTTTTTCCAAATAATTACGGTTGAAATTATTCAAGTTGTATGAAATAAAACTTTTATATTCGAACGCTAACCAAGGGTTAATATTGAAAAAATGAGACAGCCTTCCTAGCTTGTTTTTTTATTATAAACTTCTAAATACCAATGATTTATGTTTGTACGTTTGCTATTTTTGCTTGCTAACTTTTTTTCAAACATTTTATATAAAATAATATATTCTATCCTAAGGGTTTTTAACCAGTTTTTGTTATTTCTATAAACTCCAAAGTAGCAAATAAGATTTAATATTCATAGTATTTTTCAAAATATTAGAAATAAACTAAGTTATTAACAAGTGTTTTATTTCCCTTACATTTTTCTAACATAAAATGTTTAGTTTAAAATATTGACTAGCTTACTAACAGCTTATTAACAATTTATAATTTATTTAATAAGAATCAATTACAATCAAACTAACACTGCATTACCTTTAAAAATTATATAGATCAACAATAGCAAAAGTGAGGTAATTTCTATGTTATTTGAATGTGGGTTACCTCTCTTGTGCTATTGTTGATCCATATATAGCAATAAATTTTATATGTAAAGTGGAAAAAAAAACTTTGCTTTACTGACAAAATCTAAGTTTTGTGATTTTTATGTGGCTAGTTTTTCTTCCTAATTTTACTTATTCATTTATTATTAATGCTCATTAGTGAACATATTAAGTAATTATTAACTTTAACTTTCAACGAAAACAAACGTGCACATACAAATACTTCAGATAAAGCAAGCTATGTAGTCTTTTTATAGTGTGTAGATTATACTTTACACCATATCACCAAGTTATAATTATACTTAGAACGATTCACTGATTTATGAGCTATTCTAGTTTTTAAATTAGGTGAAAAACATCTACACTTCTATAAGACGAACTATCATCTTATGAATTGTATTTCTTGAATATCAGTAGAGAACAAATCTCAGCTGGTTGGCTCCTCTTTTGGAAATTAAACACAAAGTAAAATGTTTCGCTCAAAATGATGTAGGCATCGATCCCCATGAGCTTTACAGCTAGATTAGATCTTTACTCACCTTCCCAGTGAGAATTTGTCTTTAAAACTTTATCTTCGCGTTATCTATGTTTCCAATTATGTTTCTTCCTATTATGATTATAAATGTGTATATTTATACATAAATGTCTGAAGATACAAATGGTAATTTTTTTTTGTACAACTTCACATATATTTATATGAAAACATTAATTGGATATTTATTAATACTTATATATAATAATCAAATAAAACTGATACGTATCGATAGTGAGAGAATATATCAGATAATTGTATATGCAATGATGATAATTCTCTGACTGGGCTGGTACTGCTTACACCGGCATGTGGAAAGTCATATACAGTGCTTCTGATTGGTAAAAATGTTCAAATGTTTATTTTGTTCTGGTAAGACTGTATTTAATGATAATTCAATGTAGTGAATGACAAGATTAAAGGTTTTTGAGCAATTGTGAAAGTAGTTTAAAATTAGAACTAAAGCTTGCGAAAAAAATCTACGATTTAAAACATTTAAGATTATTCAAATACTACAAGTGAATAAAATCTTTTGTTTAACATCACTCAGAACAATAAACATTCTTTATTTTTATCTGCGTTATTAACATATTTTTTAGACTAAACCTATTTACTTAAGGTTGAAATACGAATTCATATATCCTCTGTAAGAAAAAAATCCTACAAGTAACTCATTTATATCATCCAATGGTACTTGTTCAACATTTTTTTTTAAAACAAAGATTTTTAAAAGTATATTGAAGCTCTTACAATATTTAATTAAATGAGAAACATGTGATTATTTAAAAAAAAACATATACCTTTTAAACTACCAATCTGTATATGTGATCCTGGATAATTATATTTTTTAATAGTAATGTTCAAGAAAAATGAAACAATAAAAAGAAAGTGCTCTAAAATAAAAACACTTTAGCTAAATGTATCAAGTATGTATGGACGTTGAGATGGAAGTAAGAAATGTAAGTAAAAAATACACATACAATTAATTTTATATTTCAATGACTTAAAAATAAATTTAAGCGAAAAAAATCCAACTAAGTTTATTCCGTTAGATCGTTTTTATCTAAAACGAGAGCATTAATCACCGTTCCTTAAGAGCAACGACTCAAATTACTATTTTTATGAAATGAAAAATGTATTTGGCCAAGGTAAGCACTAAGCAAACAATTAATTCGAAAGAAAGGTTTATTACTGTTTCACAGCATTTAATAGATTATCCATGTGTCTGCTATATGGAGGAGCTTGTAATATATTTTGATGATAAGGAATTGACGAGGTAAAAACCTTTCCTGAACAAGATTGTTTTACACAAAAGGAAAACTTTGTTTGAGAAATAGGTGTTGTTGAAATGTTCAACTTTACCTTAAAAATAAATTAAACAGTTTACGTAAACTACAAAACACTTTACTTCTTCTAATTATTTTTACGACTTCATACAAATGCTACGTTAGTGTGTATGTGATTGAGGTAGAAATTTAGATGCCAGTGAAATTCTATTCAGAAACACGATATGAAGAAGGAACAAATGTAACAATTAACTAATTTACTTATAGTTTTAGTACATTCCTTAGAATGCTTAAGTATATCTAACTAAATAATTAATGATTAGAAGGAATGTACAAAACAAATTGTGGAATAATTTAGGCACTTTTAAATGAAAAGAGTAAAACAATCAAACATCTAAATTTTAATGGATTTTGATTCTGTGTTTTTATTTTATAAAATATCTATGTACACATTCTGTTTAGAACTGAAATGAAATTTATGAAATATAAACATTAAATTAAATACACAGATATAACTGTTTAATAAAATTAGATTCATCAATATACACAAAAATGTATTTGTATAGAAAAAGAAGTTCAAACTATATTAAAAACATCACAAAAAGTAAATAGAAACGAATATTGACATAAGCTAAAACAAATGTGTGAAAGCCAGAGCGTTCACAAAGAAAAATAATTGATAGTGATGAGATACTCGAACACAGTTTTTTCCAGAGAAGGTTTTAATACTAAGAGCCTTAGCTCGATCACAATTGATAAAGTGGAATGAGGACTCAAAACAAGAAAGAATTAAAAGTTTATTTAAAAGATATATACACTGGGTGCTTTTCAACCGTATTTTGTTTTATAATTTTTATCACAATAAGCTTGAATGTTAGTTAATGTTACTGGAGTTAATTTAGCAGCAAAATTCACAGATAATTCTAGATTGGATTTTACTGGGCAGGGCATCTGTTGACACTGGCAGCCGCGAGATCGAAAGGATGTTTGAAACAGACGCTGACGGCCGTGTGCTCGAAGGGATGTTCGAGACAAAAGCTAACAGCAGTGTGATCGAAGGGATGTTCGAAATAAAAGCTAACGGCAGTGTGATCGAAGGCATGTTCGAAACAAAAGCTATCGGCAGTGTGATCGAAGGGATGTTCGAGACAGGTACCAACAGCTACGTTTTTTGACCGATTCCAACTGAACCTGCAGAGATATATATACCTGTCTTCTAGCGGAAGCTTGGGGTTGCCAGGGTGCACTAGAGTACACGGTCTACAACAGCTATCTTTGTGAATAAAGATATTTACGTTAATTGATATGAATCATTAAATTGGCCTTAAGGAATTATATAAGTTTTTAGATGAACGAAGGAACGATCGGAAAATACATTAATTAATAAAATACAAGAAACCAGAAATTATTTTCCAAATACCGCTTTTGGGAATGAAATTATTTTTAATTAGTTTCCGTTAATGGATTAAATTCTTTTCGACAAAATATGTTCCTTAATTTAATTATGTGCAATTGAATCATGAGACTGAAGGCCTTTACAAGTTATCGCTGGTTTGCTGGAGATGGACTCAATATATATTTATTTTCCATTATCTAGGAGCTGGTTGTGTCGAATGTGGGTTCAGTACACAGGTTCATCATTTTAACATCTGGCCAGCGAAATTAACCAAAGGATAAAAATAAACATATACATATAAAAATAAAAATAAACATTTACATAGAAAGATGTTAATTAATAAATAAGTAATCTAGGTACAGTATATTCATTGAAGTTAATTTACTGAAGACATAACTTATTACCAAAAGAAATATACCTAGTACTAAGAATAAATATATAAATTATTTACACATAAATACAAGTATTTTCCTGCGTTCTATGTAAATGAAATAAGCTTCTACATTGTATGCAAAGCTTGGGACAATTGCGTTCGCATGTGTTTTTCTTGCCACCCAGCTACCAAACATGGAGAATGGAAGCAGGGGTGGCTTAAATTAATCATGACTGGTATGGGTACATATCCGCAAATAAGAATTAAAAATAATAGTTAGAATGAATAAATGAATGAATACTTCTAACTCAGATTATGACTAATACTAATAAATATAAAAACATAATGTTAAATAATAATAATAAATAGAAAGAAAACGTAATAACAATAATTAATATTTACTAATTTTAAAAGTTAGTATTAAATTATGTATAAATTTATTAACAATAAAGCCCCGTGAATGGTTACTTCCTGATAAAGTGCTTGCACCAATACTAGTGAGTTGCATCTAAAAATTATATTAAAGGTGTAACATATCTTGCAGTATACATTTAGTCGTATAATGAACTAAAATGTAAGGCTTAACTAATAAAGCTTATACTTCAGTAGCGTCACAGGCTATACTTGTGATTCTTATATTTACTAATAATTAAAAAAAACTGATGAAAATTATACTTCATTTTACTGGTGAAAACTTTCTGAACATGATAAAATAGCATTTAAATCTTGAATGTTTATAGTTTCAAGTTTTTTTGAAGAGTAACAGAAAACTATATCAAACAAAAATTATTTATAATGACTGTCCAACCAATATTACCAAAAACAATGTTTTGTATACAATAAATATTTACCAAATTATAGCTAAAAAAATAAAATGTTTGTTTCCTTTACGCAAGGTTTCTGGTCAACTATGGCCAGTTATATTAGGATAACTTACGGAATTGAGTCCACTTATCATACAGATTTAAATAGTTTCCTTCTAAATATGTTAAAGTTTTTAAACAGTATATCGTTAGAAGCTACCCACGATTTTTGATAAGGTACTGGTAATTTAAAGACTTAAAACTTACTTCATTATAAAATGCATGCGTTTGATTCATAAATGGGCGCATTTCGTGGATGGACGCATCTCTGTCATTTACCCTACAATTAACATTTAAAATTGAAAAAATACATTTCTTACTATATGACAGAATTTATTTTAACTTCATCAATATTTTTGAATTAAAAGCATGAATGTTTATATTTTATTATTAAAATGATGATAAAAACATATGAAATAAAGTAAAGAATATTTTAGTTCAATTTACATTGACTGAAAATATTGTGAATTAATTTCATTTTCTTGCGATTCACAATATCGATAGCATGAAAACATTGAGTGTTTTTAGAATGATAAATGAAGAAAAAAAACTGCAAATATGAGGATGATTATACTTTTCATGCTGCACGATGGTTCTTAAGAATCATAAATTTTGTAATTAACTAACACAGTAGCAATAACAATAATAATATAACGTTTTTGAATTGCACCCTTCAACGATAAAAAGGACTCGCTGTGAGCTGAAACATACTTTATAATTGAAACGTTTTTTTTTGTTTCTTCTTCATTAATATATTTTTTCTTAATTTCAGAGGATATGTAAAATGACTCCTCGGTTCACAATCGGAGACTGCGCCGGAGGTCACAGAGCAGACAACCGGTTCAAAAACCGAAACGTTTTATGTGTTCCTCGTGAGTTGCCATTTTCGTGTTTTTATGTTTTTAAATTTTTTAAAAAATTGATAACGTCGGGCATAAGTTGATATAAGATACACCTTATTCATCTGGAGTGTTTTCCTTTTGTAATGAATAATGTTGGCAACCTACATGGAGATGCACATGTCCATTTGTTGAACGCCTTCACTTTTTTCATTTCATGTATCCAGTTGATAATTTGTCACCAGATGTCAGTGCCCGGTAATTGGCTGACAGTGCAGCTCAAAGTAAGAAATAAATTTTCCACAAATTTTCTATAAAACTAAGTCTCTGCTCTTAATAAAGCAAATCTACAGAACGTGGAAATGCATCTGTTGTGAAGAGGAGCCTTTCTTCACTTTTGTTTGTTGTAAATGTTGTTGGGAAGTTTTTGAAAATACAAGACACCAGCAGCGTAAGTTTTACACCTAAATCACCTGAGCTGAAAAAGAACATCGGAATTATAACCTCTGAACACTTTGTTTGCATCTGTCCCATTGCACCTTAAGGAGATAATATATAGTTAAATGAAGGATAGATACATATTAAGAGTATCCTTTTTCTATATATGGTAACGTACATGTTACCATTTCTTGTATATGGTTACCATTTTTTTATAATATTTGTTTCCATTTTTATATATGGTAGCATACATTACATCATTTTTTTAAATACGATGACATTTACGTAGCATTGTTTTACATATGGTAACATGTATGTTACTATTTTGTATATATTTTAACAGTTTTATATATAGTAACATATATATTACCATTTTTGTATATGGTAACATATAATTTATCATTTTGTATATAATAACATATAATTTACCATTTTTGTATATGGTAACATATAATTTACCATTTTTGTATATGGTAAAATATAATTTACCATTTTTGTATATGGTAACATATGATTTACCATTTTTGTATATAGTAACATATAATTTACTATTTTTGTATATGGTAACATATAATTTACGATTTTTGTATATGGTAACATAGTTTACCATTTTTGTATATGGTAACATATAATTTACCATTTTTGTATATGATAACACATAATTTACAATTTTTGTATATGGTAACATATAATTTACCATTTTTGTATATGATAACATATAATTTACCATTTTTGTATATGGTAACATATAATCTACCATTTTTGTATATGATAACATATAATTTACCATTTTTGTATATGGTAACATATAATTTACCATTTTCGTATATGGTAACATAATTTACCATTTTTATATATGGTAACATAATTTACCATTTTTGTATATGATAACATATAATTTACCATTTTTGTATATGATAACATATAATTTACCATTTTTGTATATGGTAACATAATTTACCATTTTTATATATTGTAACATAATTTACCATTTTTGTATATGATAACATATAATTTACCATTTGTGTATATGATAACATATAATTTACCATTTTTGTATATGGTAACATAATTTACCATTTTTATATGTGGTAACATAATTTACCATTTTTGTATATGGTAACACACAATTTATCATTTTTGTAAATGGTAACATATAATTTACCATTTTTGTGTATGGTAACAGTTCATGCTAACACCGAGACATCTTTCAGCCGACAACTTCCGCCCTTATCTCACATCATTCCAAGGCAACACCTGCACAGACTACATCAACGCCGTCTTTGTTGATGTAAGTAAAAATTAGTTTAATGTTTTCAATCTGTTTTAATGTTTACTTAAAAGTATTTTCTTAAGAATATAGTCAAACTATATCATTTATTTTACTATTTTTTCTTTCAATCATCTTCTCTGTTTTTTATTGTAATTGTTTTAATTGCTAAAAATTTATTTAATTTATGTATTTTTGTATCTAATGTAATTGGTTGATTCGTAATATCATTTATCCATAATGTATATTTTATTGGTGTATGTTGCGCAGAAAATAAATATTCAGAAAAATCTACATAGATTAAAATCTATGTTATCAAAAGTATTTTCAGTTTCTATTTAAATTAACATTGTGTTTGTGGTTTGTGTAATTTGATGCTTTCAACTTTTAAATAACTG